>CAUYRH010115714.1:0-41241 GCA_963574655.1 Perodicticus potto | reverse complement strand
GTTTCTCTTCAAGTCCTTTCCCCACCCTCAGATGGGATCACTTGTTCTTTTTTTGCTAATACATTGGAGTTATCTGTGTATTCTGGTTATTAAATCTTTGTTGGAGGTACAACTTGCAAATATTTTCTCCCATTCTGAGGGCTGTCTGCTTGCTATACTTACGATGTTCTTAGCTGCACAGAAGCTTTTTAGTTTGATCAGGTCCCAGTAGTGTATTTTTGATACTGCTTCAGTTGCCTGGGGAGTCCTCCTCATAAAATATTCACCCAAACCGATTCCTTCAGGAGTTTTCCCTGCACTTTCTTCTAGAATTTTTATAGTTTCATGTCTTAAGTTTAAGTCCTTAATCCAGTGAGAGTCTATCTTAGTTAATGGTGAGAGGTGTGGGTTCAGTTTCAGCCTCTCACAGGTTACATGGATGGAGCTAGAACATATTCTTCTTAGCAAAGTATCTCAAGAATGGAAGAAAAAGTATACAATGTACTCAGCCCTACTATGAAGCTAATTTATAGCTGTCATATGAATGGTATAACCCAACTATAGCACAAGAATATGGGGAAAGGGGCAAGGGAGGGGAGAGGTGAGGTTGGGGTGGAGGGAGGGTAATTGGTGGGGCCACACCTACGGTGCATCTTAGAAGAGTACAGGCGAACCTTGCTAAATGCAGAATACAAATGTCTTCATATAATCACGGAGAAATTGCCGGGAGGGCTATGTTAATCAGGTTGATGAAAATAGTTCAGATTGTCTATGAAGCCAGCACATTGTACCCCTTGATTACACTATTGTACACAGCTATGATTTAATGATAAAGATAATAAAAAAAAAATAGAAAAAACACTAGCTGGGTGTAATGGTGCACGCCTAGACTCTCAGCTGATCGGGGGGCTAAGACAAGAGGATTGCTCGAGCCCAAGTCCTTGAGGTTGCTGTGAGCTGTGACACCACAGCACTCTACCCAGGGCCCCCGAGTAAGGCTCTGTGTCAAAAAAAAGAAAACAAAAAAGTAAAAAAGTAAGAGAATTATTTATCCAGTTTTGTGAATCAGTGGGTGATGCTAGTTGTAGTGGTGGTGGGCTAAATCAAGGAAAGTGAGAACTGTGAGGACCCTGCCCTCCCCTTGTGCACCTCCAGATCCATCAGAGCAGCTCACTGAGAGCTTTTGGTTGATTGGTTGATTGTTGTGCATTTGTGTGATTATTGTATAATTTAGGAATTTTTGTTTTACGATCATTTGTATTCATTTATTTATTCATTTTCCAACCCAATTATTCCAGTGTAGGGTGGCTGGTGGCCAGAGCCCATCCCGGCAGGTCCGGGTACCAGGTGTGGACAGGAAGCATTCCCTTGTTGGCCACTCGCAGTCACACAGTCACACAGGACTGTGCTGACCCTCCACGCATCTCACAGGCCCAGCCTTGGGTTTTGGGAGGACCCCTGAGGACTGGAGAAAACCCACCCAACATGGGAGAAACGCAGCCTCCACACACACACGGGTCCCAGCCAGCAACTGATTATTTTTATCATCAGTATTACATGGAAATGATGTTGAATGAAATGATATTGGACTAAACAATGTTATTTTAGGCCCTGCAGTACATTGGGGTTTTTTGACATAATGGCATTGCACATTTAATAGACTACAGTATGGTGAAAACATAACATTTTTGTGCATTGGGAAACCAAAAAATTTATGTGACTCACTTTAGTACAATATTCTTTTAATTGTTGTGGTCCGAAACTGAACCTGCAAAATCTCCAAGTATGTTTATCTGTATGTGAATCATTTATTCACACAAATTTGGAATCGTATTTTATACAATGCCTTTAGCTTTCTTAAATGTTGGGGGATTTATTTGTTTCTCCCTAATAGCATTTTTCCTGGCATTTTTAGATTCTTTTATTTTAGAAGTCATTTTTTTATATGACAGTGGTTTCTATTCCATTGCACTTTGTATGTTGGACAAATAACTTTTTATGATTTTGACCTTAAAGTACTGCAATGGATTCTTTATGTATAAATCTTTCACTGTACCTGATGAGCATTTTTTGTTAGAATAGGTTCATCTGAGTGACTCGACTCTGCTAGATCAAAGGCTATACGTTGCCAGATGACTTTTGAGAAGCCCATCCCCATGTCTCACCATCCTCTCGTTAGCCTTGACTTTTATAATTTTTGGCATCTTTATTAATTTGAGCATTTTATTCTGCAATCTTTGATTACGTATGACAATGGTTTTCCTACTTTTTGGCCATGACAAATTATTTATTTCCTTTGAGGTGTTATACATCTGTTTGATGTTTCAGCACCTGGTTCTCATCCCTTTGATGTTAAGGAATGCCAATTACTTTGGACGCGATTTTGTCATTGAAGTTATGAAGTGTATTGTTTTCTAAGTATTTGAGAACAAAATCTAAGTCACCACAGTAAAACATTTTGACACTTTATGAAAAAAATGAGGCATTCTAATGATTTATTAAATATCATGTTACTGATATATCTGTTAGTTTCCCCCAAAGAAGGCAAAAGTTAAAAAGAATAACTCTGGGATTATTTAAATAATTAATTTTTTTCTTTGGAATTTACTTTTATATTTGTAATTAATTCTGAAAAGATTTAGTCTATTCCTGACACAGCAAGGACAGGTCAACATCAGTACTCACAGTTCCCCGTGATTTAAATCAGTAAAATGTGTTTGAATTAGAGGGGTGTGGTTGAAATAGAAGGGTTTGTATTATGTCTGCTTCTGCATCTTTATCTCCACTCCCCTGTTACTTTGTCATTTCAGGACTATTGTTCTTTGTAATTTGACACTCTGTTTTGTCACTCTCGAGCTCTTTTCTACGTCTATGCAGTGGATGTAGTAATCTACATCTATGAGAGTTTTTTTTTTTTTTTTTTTTTTTTTTGAGACAGAGCCTCAAGCTGTCACCTTGGATAGAGTGCTGTGGCATCACAGCTCACAGCAACCTCCAATTCCTGGACTCAAGTGAGTCTCCTGCCTCCGCCTCCCAAGTAGCTGGGACTACAGGCACCCGCCACAACGCCCGGCCATTTTTTGGTTGCAGCCGTCATTGTTGTTTGGTGGGCCCGGGCTGGATTCGAACCTGCCAGCTCAGGTGTACGTGGCTGGTGCCTTAGCCTGTTGAGCCACAGATGCTGAGCCTCTATGAGAGATTTTTATAAGATAGACTTTGTATGTCCAGGTCCTACCCAGCACATTGCTTACAGATATACAAATTATCCCAGAAATGTTGTAGTTATACCCTCCCCATGGGTTCAAAAGGACCAGCAGCATTATGAGAGAGAAGAAGAGTATGAAGTGGAGTAGTTTTTACTCAAGTATGAATGATCTTGCCTTAAGAAACCAGTGTCATAGACAAAGGGCGGCGCCTGTGGCTCAGAGGAGTAGGGCGCTGGCCCCATATGCTGGAGGTGGTGGGTTCAAACCCAGCCCCAGCCAAAACTGCAAAAAAAAAAAAAAATTATAGACAAAGATCTCTGCCCTTGTGGAGGGAGACAGTAAAGAAATTATTAAAAATGTTACTAAATTAATTATATTCGAAAAAAAAAAAAGAAACCAGTGAGCTAAAAAAAAAAAAGAAAGAAAGAAATCAGTGAGCTGATGTTATTAAGAATTTCAAGCATTGAAAATTACATCTTATTACAACACTTCATAAAATGATGGCTGATCTTCAGGATTGTAATAGATTGACTATAGACAAACATGATCTTTTTAACTCAGGAACTTTATACAACTGAATTAGTATTATTCCACTAACGGTGTATTCTTTATGTCATATGAACTTGGCTTTTTCTGTCTTGTTTTCCCCCCAAACACTGGAGGAAACATTATGTAATTGTTGCTGCATTTTGACTGTAAGAGTTTGACAGTATGTTTGATGGTTTTAAATGACAAAAGATAAAATCACTAAAATCTGCAATTTTTTTTTTCTGAGCCTAGTGTCTCATGATATTCTTGGAAGGATGCAGTCACCTGTCTATCCTTGGCTCCCCTGCAGCTCTCTGTTACTACTGTGTAAAACTCTACTGCTCCGAGAAACTTTCCCATTCCCAGTGAACATAGACTTCTCTCTGTCTATGATATCACCTCCTGATTCTTAGGCCTGCTTGTACAACCTGTGTACCAAATCATATGACCCACTCAATACATCATTTTTTTTCCTTTCTTGACAGTGATATCCAAAACAGCAAGATACAAAATTTGTAAGAAAAATAAATTATTCTTGCGTCAAAACTTTATAGCACATCTGTTAAAGGTTTGCTATATGCTGAGAATCACACCCTGATGTATCCAGCATTGGCATATGATAAATATTCGGGAATACTTGCTGAAACGTGTTAGCATAGCATGTGACTATGTTCGCTAGGCAGGGCATAGATACCAGAGACTCCTTTGCAGTTTCATTGTTAAGTTCCGATTCCAGATCTGTTCCCATTCTTCTGTCATTGTGATTGAATAACTTTTCCCTTACCATCAGTTTGGCAACGTGTCAATTATATGTTTAAAATTACTTAGAAGTGAATCAATATTTTATTTACTGTGTCACCTCTACCTTAAAAGCCTATTGTCCTATATATTTCTTCCAACTAATCTCAGAATTTTTTGTGCTTACTTTTTCTTGCCTTTCGTCTTTTATGTGAACTTAATGTTGAGTGTAAACTAAAACATTTTCATTTTCAGATTGTGTTAATGTGAATGCAGTTTCCTGGTATCTAGATTATTTAGACATTAAGTAGAAAAAATTATTGGGAGGATTTTAGAGAGCTTTTTATTCTCATTTGGAATCCTCATCTTTCTTTGTAAATGTTTGCCTTTGTGAATTGTTAAAAAGAATAATTTTCAGGTTTTCTACCTTATGTTCACACAGCAGGGACCTTGGGAAGTTAAAGCATGGAATATGTTCTGTGATTTGTGTGTGTGTGTGTGTGTGTGTATCTTAACACTTTAATTTTAGAGTATTTGTTCAACTTCCTAATGGAAATAAATTCTGATTGGACCCCATTGATCTGAAATGTGACATTTATCAGCGATCACAAATGAACTTGGTTTTATTCAGTACTATTTATAAAAGGACGTTTGACATTTGGAAATAAAGTAACTGATACGTAGTATCTTGGTTATTTTGGTGTGATAACACCATCCTAGGCAAAAACACAACTTCAAATCATAGGCAGTTGACACATTCACAGATTTAATTGCTATAATACAAACCACAAAAGAGAGAGAAAAAGAGAGCAAGCTAGATGGTGTCTAGGACCTATAATAATTAGCATTTTCAGGAATTACATCTGTTGCTGGCCATACTGGCAGTATTGCAAGAGAAAGTGATTATTAAGATTGGCTAATGTTCAGTTTAACACAACGTACTGACATTTTCAATGTTTTCACTAGTTTTACATTTTCTCATTCCAGTAGGTATGCGCTTTTGAGTTTGCACGAATGCTTTGTATTATATTTAAGAAGTTCCTTAGACCTTCTCTCCAAGTTGATCTGGGTTGATTAACGCTATATTTCCAGGGGGCGAAGTAGCATTGATCCTAATGGTCATAGCCATGTGTTAACCAACACCCTGGAGTTCGATTCTGCGAGTTTGATCCTACTTAAAGTAGTTACTCCCAGAGTTAGAAATTCTTCCTAATCTACAACACACGTTTTCCTCGACTATTATTGTCTTAGCTTTCTTGGCATTTCTAATTTAAACTGTAATTTCTAATTGAGGTTTAAGAGGCAATATCAATCTAAACATTTAGTGGGTCTCAAGTCAATTAGGGTAATTTGACAGAAAACTGGCTAACCATGATTCCTCCCTAACAGAGGGTGAATCCGTCTGAGGGAGAGGGCTGTGAGCAGCTGTTGCTACCACATACACTGTGTGATGTCCTTGGCCTCATTATACAGCCTTTTCCTACCCGTTTGCTGGTTTGGGAAGATGTTAAAGTGAAAGAAGAAAAATAATCAATTTTCTCTTCTAAGGTAAAACTCACCAGAGAATCAACATTTGATTCATATACTAAAATACATAAACAATCTTGGAGTCTGCATAATTGCTTATGAGAATAAATGTGGAGGCAGAAATTATGTTTCTGGAAATATTATGATGAGCTGCAATATTTCCCATGTAAATCTTGTTAGCCCTGTCTGTAACAAACAGGATCTCCGTTGAACTCTATTCTGGGAGATGGTACGTACTGTGAAAGTGATTTCCGTGGCCCAATTTAAAAAATTCTGCAAATTATGTCTTCTTTTGGAGCTGCATGATGCACACAATATTTTCAATGCTATGAAAAGTTCTGTTATTTAACTTAGTTCATCTCAATATTTTCCAAACATTTTCTTTTCCCCCGAGCCAATTTTTATCATGGAAATAAGTTTTGGAAATGCTGTTCCTGCCATATCAACGTTTATCAACTAATCCTGTTGGTTGAAGTTTACAAAAGGGGGCTATGAGTTTCACTAGGTCAAGGCTAGTTGTCTGACTTTTAATAGGCATTTTGAACTCTTTGTAACTTTGATGGCATTATCAGGGTGGGGTGGGATGCCAGAGTTCATCAATGCATTTAGAGATGGACACGTGTGATGTCAAAATTGACCAGATGCTGCTATATAAACTACCATAAATTTATTAATTTATTATGGGAGATGTCTTGTCCAAAGATTGGTGTGCCCCTAAATGTAGTTAAGTATAACTCAGAGATAAACTGGAAGAGATGTAAGCAAGAATAAGGGTTGATGAAATAAACTTACCTTAGGATGACACTGTCCTATTTTGTTTAGAACTTTTCCAGTTTGGGCATTGGCATCTTCTTGCTCTGAGAAACCTCTCATTCTTGGGCATATCAGAATGGTCATTTTACTGTGCTGTAACACACGGCATAGCAGTAGTGGTTTCTTATGTTCTCAGATTTCATTTTTCTCTCTCCTCACTGGGGGTTAACGGACCTTTTGTGTCAACTTGACCAGGCCATGGTACCCAGATCTTTGGTCAAAAGAGATGTTTCCTGTGAAGTTATTTTTTTAAGATTTAAATCAGTAGACTTTTGGTAAAGCAAATTTTCCCTCCATAAAGTGGGTGGGTCTTGTCCAATCAGTTGAAGGCCTCAATAGGTGTAGAAATAGACTGACCTCCCCAGAAGAGAAGAAATTCCTGCTAGCAGATTGCTCTTGGACTTGAACAGCAAATCTTCCCTGGGTCTCCAGTTTGCCAACTTACTCTGCAGATTTTAGACTTGTCAAGTCTTCACAATTATGTGAGCCAATTTCTTAAAATAAGTCTCTCTTGAGGAGTGACATTAGCAAGATGGTGAAATAGGAATAGGAGTTCTCTGGCTTCACTCCCCACACCCCCCAAGAAACCCAATTAGCAGCTATGCACAGGCAAGAATGCTACATAAATATCCCAGGACTTGCGAGTGAGGCTGAGACAGCCCTTTGGTTGCAGAACTGGGAGGAGCTGTGGTGGAACATCAGGAAGAAGAAGGGTTCTCTCTGACTGTCCTGCCCCTTCCCCGAGCTCTGCAGTACCATGCACTGAGAATTTCCCTGGACCTGCAGTTGCTCCTGTGGGAAAAGTGAGTTCAGGATGGATGTGCAGCTTCCCCACCAGGCTGGGACCCCTTGCAGGAGGGAGATGCAAGAAAGACATACAGGACTTTCTTGTGGGGGCTATTTTAGAAAACTCTTCAGGTGGTGTGTACTCTCAGACATGCAAGCAGGAGCTGTCTCCCTCGTGCTTCCCTAGCTCTGATTTCTTTGGTTTCGAGAGAGTGATTTCATCCTGGTATTTGCAACTTTCACACCACAAAGCAAAATATGTAGTAGCAATGCAAAATATAAAAGTAAAGTATTCAAAGCACACAGCCACAAACAACCAGGAAACCACAAAGGAAGAGAGTGAGGGTGAAAGAAACAAAGGAAGACAAATGGAAAGAGGTTACAAAACGGCAGAGGCCGTCCTTCCCCAGTAACGACCTTGAATGTGAATGAGCTACATTCTTTCAGTGTTGCCTTTTTTGTAGAAAAACAGTTCTCAAATTCATAGGGACCCACAGAAGACTCTGAATAAGACTCTGACGACTCTGAAGACTCTGAATTTGTCAAAGCAAATCTTGAGCAGAAACCCCAAAGCGATAGTCATCACACTCCCTGGTATCAAAATCTGTTGGCGAGCTATGGTGATCAAAACAGCATGGTATGGGGATAACATTGACACAGTTCTGTATTGCCCAGTGGAACGAAATAGAAAACCAGAAATAAACCCACACATTTGCAGTCGACTGAAGGAATGGATTTTCTTATTCTGAGCTAGAACCTTTTCTTTTGCTTTCTGAAGTTTCAGTAATGCCTTAGCACTTGAAGTCTTCTCCACATCCTGGTTGGCCTGTCATTGATTTTTTTCAATGGATGTGGGTGTGGCCTAGAGGAATAGCTGTAATGCTGGCATTTAATGCTTTCTGCCTGCTTCTAGAAGGTGTTGGGGGAAGGTGTTAAATGAGACTGTTGGTGGCAAGACCATAAATTCAAATATTTTAAAGACAGAAACAATAAAGCATGAAGAAAAGATCCAGCTGATTGCAGGAAGAGCAAATGAAGGAGAAACATAAGTGGAAATAGTAGCTACCAAATCATAGAAAAAAATACAGAAGAGTCTCAGGACCTCCCCAATGACAGATTCCTCAGAGGGTTTCCAGTGAAGTTTTGAACCTGTTAAGTTGAATACATCCTTTTAGTCTGGGCTAATCTTTCTAAATAAGTACCAATTCTAGAATAATTGTACAGTTTTCTCAGGTACATATGGGTTTCACGTCAGTTGCATGTTTTTGAGCAAAATAACTGTATGAATGAACAAATAAATGGGCAAATCAAAGGAGCCAGGTGTTCCCTGAATGTCGTCAGCTTCCTTCCTTCAGCAGGTTGGTCAGAAAGAGCCTCACCAGTTAACCTGTAAATGAGGTCATTGAGATGCCTTTGCGCAGTTGTGTTAATTGGATAAATACTTTTTTTTTTCATGTCAGACAGGTAATGTGCTGATGTCGTAACAAGATTTGTGGAGGCACATTGCACGCATGCGCATGAAAACCCAATCATCACCCTTACGAACTACAAAAGTATCTAATTGGATAAATTCTTTTCAGTATTTTGGGCTATGGAGTCTGTGTGAGGTTAGAAATAAACTTTTCCTAAGTTGTTTCCTTCCTAGGAAAGTTACATACATGATAATTATAGGAGTTCAGAAGCAATTCTTCATTAAACAAAGATAACTTCTAGCTTTCAATATAGTCGTTAAGAAACCCTGAGTATTCCAAAGGCATAAATTAGAACACTTTGTTTTCTTTTACCAAAAGCTTCATCTTGTCCCATTTACAGTGGGTATAATTTTTGATGGAAAAATTGAGATACAGGAAAAATACTAAATTATTATGAAATATTGTTATAAACCAATCATAAGCATTTTAGTATATGAAAAACTGTTTAGGAATACTATTGAAGGACTGTCCACAACTCTCTAGTCCTGTCATTTCAAGGAGGAATCAGAATTATGTGTTATCAAACTGCACACTTCTCAATCGGACAGCTTCATAGAAGTCTTTTCCTGTGTTATTTGGCACAATAATAGCATATTTCTTTGACCTTTGAATGTATGCATCTGATTATTTACCTCTGAGCCTTGCTAAGCATTGTTTTCTCTGCCTGGTGTAGGTAGGTCTCTAGGAGTTTGCTTGTCTGAATCCTTCTGTTGCCAACTCAGGCATTAGTTTTCCTGGGAAACTCATCTCGACTGCTTCTCTGTCTAGACCCCTGGCCTTGGAGTTTCTGTGTGCTCACAAAGCGCCTGGTCCCACCCGTCATTTTCATCCTGATGATTTTCTGCATTCTTTAGCTCAAGTTAAAGCCCTACAGGCAATGGCTGATGGCTCATTGCGTCACCTGACCAAAGATGGCCCATTCCTGTTTGGTCCATCGCAGTCAGCACGTCGATGTCTGTCTGAAAAGTGAGTGTGCTCCTGAGCATCTGTTTCTCTCCAGTGGAAGCCACCCCGTTTTAACTAGACAAATAAAGTAGCCATCCAAGTATTCTTTTTGCTTCTAGTATTACTTTCCTACAGTGTAAGCAGCCTTGGTGATTTTTTTAGACGCATAAATCAAGTCATGTCAGTTTTCTTTTAGACAGAAAGGCGCTCCAACACAGTTGTAGTAAAATCCAGCCCTCCTACTCTTGCCCTCGTCTTCCTAGCTGATTGGGCAGGATCATTTGTCTCTCTGACATTTTTTCTTAAATCGCTCCTGTATCCCTGGTCCCCTACACTTGAGCCATATTGGTTCTCCTCCTTGTGCATACCAAACGTTCCTATCACAGGATTTATCTCCATGGGGGAATTCCTCCTTAGTAGTAGTACTGGGCCCCAAGGATGTGTAGTATTTTATCTGCCGTTAATTCTTTTACTCTAAACTAGATAAACAGTGGATCTTAAAGCCTATATTGGTGAAATCTTGAACCATTTTAAAGAAGTATTGATTCTGAATTATTGCTTAAGTAATTCTCATAGTTAATTATGATTACCGTTGGACAGCGCGCCTGTGGCTCAGTGGGTAGGGTGCTGGCCCCATATAAGGAAGGTGGCGGGTTCAAACCTGGCCCTGGCCAAACTGAAACAAAAAATAGCCGGGGCGTTGTGGCAGGTGTCTGTGGTCCCAGCTACTCGGGGCTGAGGCAAAAGAATAGCCTAAGCCCAAGAGCTGGAAGTTGCTGTGAGCTGTGACACCATAGCACTCTACCGAGGGTGACAAACTGAGACTCTTTCTCTTAGGAAAAAAAATACATATAATTACTGTTGTTGCTTAAGAACATACTTAATAAAGCAGAGCTTGGGACTAGAAGGACAACTTATTGGATATCTTCAAATTATAAAAATAAGTCATAAATGTGAGACAGATAACTGTTAGCAAATCTTTTGGATTAAGCCACAAACAATAATAATTTGCAACAGCAAGCTTTGTAATGCTAATGATAATTGTGAATCATTTATATTTGCTTCCTCTTCAGTCATGGATCAGTGTTTGCCTTAGAAGTTTGTGCTTTCTCTGGATAGGTTTTTCTTTGGTAACCTCTTAGAAAAGATTTTAAAAATTGAGATAAATTTCCTCTAACCTAGAATGAACCAAAGTGAATGTCTTTGATAGCCATTTTACTTTAGTGTTTGTCTGTATTATTATAGTTATTTAATATCCTATAAGAAGACCCATTATGTCTTACTCATTCTTTTTCAAGAAAAGATTTCTTTAGTTTCCCAAAATTATATGCCCCTTGGCTCATTGGATAGTCTCTTTGAGATCTATGTCAGTTCTGCACTTACAAACTGTGAACTTGTGTTTCTCGTGCCAGGTTCTGTTTCAGATACAGGTGGACCTCAGCGTAGCCAGCCTGCCATGGCACTCTACCACCTGGTGTAGAAATCTGTTAGGAATACAAGAAACTGTTTGTGGCCTTTATTGACTATTCCTTTGCCTTTGAATCTGTGAACTGAAATCTATTATTGAATAAAGCCCCATGAATTCAATTCTGACCCTGCATTGATTTTCAAGCATAACTAGTGCCGTAATACTGTTACACTGTAGTGGGTTACGTTCAGAGTCAATAGACATGACTCAAGATATCAGAGGATGATTTTCACAGGGATTAGATAGGAATGGATTCTGTCTTCCATCTGTTCACACATGGTCAATTCTTAATGCATTGATGAGAATTTTGGCTGAAATAAATTCACTATACTCTTACTATGATGAACAGAAAGAGATGCATTCTGTGGTATACAAATGATACGTTTAGCAACATAAATGACGAATATTTTTAATCCTCTACTGGCCCAGCTTTTCAATTCCTGCCATTGGTTAATTATTACGAAATCATCATCACGATTTCATATTTCCTGTATCTAAACTAGTGTAACTGTAAGTATGAAATAGCAAATCATCACAGTTTGATGTCGAGATTTGCATTTGGCAGCCAATTCCTTTTAGTAGCATCAGCATCTTACAGTTTTTAGTGTGAGACCTGCTGAAGTTATGTTTGTGGAGGCCACAATTGTGAGTGCTGGATTATGTAATATTTGCTTTGAACGTCCTCCAGCCTAATGTCATTATAGTGGAGCTTTGTGGATGAACTGTAGGAGTTTACAGCCCTCGGCTTTGTGTCCAGTGAACTTGGCTCCTGGACGGCTTCAGCTCACCCCAGGACAGTTGACGTAGATTTTTCTTTAGGAATGTGTCCTTTTATTCAACTCCTTGTAAATGTCCATCAGCCTTGCTTTGCATGGGCAAGATGTTGAAACATAATCACCTTGCATTTCATCAGTGACACAGAACTACTGTTCTTCTGGGAAGTGTACTTGCGGGGGAGCATAATCTCAAATTTATTGCCACCCACTCAGTACCATTCAGAGCTTGCTTGGGAGTTTAGGGAGGATTGTCTGAAATATGCACTCCAACCATTTCTCCAGATAATCAAAAATCTCTCCCTGGAATTAGCAGACCATTGAGGAAGCCCTTACTTTGTGTCAACTTGTTTCTCTAAAAACTGGCTAAGACCAAATTGCACCTTGGTATTTCAAAAAGAAAATACATATGAGTGTTAATGAAATTACATTGTAATTCGGAAGATGGATCTGTTTTGCAAACTAAATTAAAAGATACAGAGACCATTCAGAGAAGCCATCTGTCTCTATTTGAAAGTTATAATTAGGGTCATAATTTTTAATGGCATCGTCATAGGGGAACTTTGAGATTTCAACTTGAGGTTTTATCCCTCCTTTTTAATGTCATATGACTTCCAAATTTGGAAATCTATTTGGCTGGAATTTTTTCTTTTTATAATAAAAATTATATTTGTTTTTTATTGATGACACTACTGGGTACAGTGGCTTTTGAGTAGAATATTTCTTAAAAAATATTGCTTCAATTTGTATGAACACTTTGTCACAAACCAATCTTCAGCTTGACATTTGAATTTATACTTCTGTGTATTAATTAGGTATGTACAAAACAGAGAATTAATAACTGCATGTTAGTTACAGACTAAAAGACTTTAGAGTTCATTTTCATAATCTGTGTGCTTCAAATAATTATAATAATCAACAGTTAATTAGGATACTTTAACAACTGAATCCCATTTCAATTTTATTTACCTATCCACCTATTCATTCATTTGAAAAATATTCAGTATTGTGCTTGCTATGTACTTCGCACTGTGATAACCTTTACCTAGTTTTTTTCATCTGTCTTTACTTCTTAAAGTTTGGAAATTAAAATCTTTGTATGGGCGGCACCTGTGGCTCAGTGAGTAGGGTGCTGGCACCATATACCAAGGGTGGCGGGTCTTGGCCAAACTGCAGCAAAAAAAATAGCCGGGCTTTGTGGTGGGTGCCTGTAGTCTCAGCGACTTGGGAGGCTGAGGCAAGAGAATCGCCTTAGCCCAAGAGCTGGAGGTTGCTGTGAGCTGTGACGCAATGGCACCTACCGAGGGCGACAAAGTGAGACTGTCTCTAAAAAAATAAATAAATAAAATACTTTGTATTACCTGCTATATTAGTTAAAGCTTCTGTATCATCAAACACAAAAGTAGCCAAAAAAGTCAAAACATACCAAATATGTTTTATTTAAAGGCACATACTATAAATGATACATTTAGGTGTAATGTTTAATAAATTTTTTATTCCTTCCTACAGAATTGTTGTTCTTTCAAGGAGTGCCTTTTTGGAGATAAAAATTAAACTGACCATGAGCAACTTTGATGCTCTTAAATTATCTGATCCCTTGAAATGAAACTATTTGATTTTGTTGACACTTAGCCAATGGCCCATCATGTTAGATATAATTGCTTCGTGATCACAGTAAGGTAAAAGTCATAAATAACTCCCTGGGGATCTTAGTAGCATAGTATGAATTTGCTATCTATATGATTAAATAACTACAAATTCATATCAAATTAGTCAATACAAGCATTTTCTTATTATGGCAACAGACTAGACAGCTTTGGGATAGTTATTGTAGTTTTTGAAATCATTAAGTAGCAGTATGGCTACAAGTTCATATTCATTAGTAACATCCAGCTACTTTTTACACCATGAGAATTATTTGGCATCTAAGCAGTGTCTTCTTTAAGTGATGCCATTGTTCTCTGAGAATGCTCCCTATCATTTTGGCTACTCATTATAGAATGAAGCAGAATAAATACTCACTGGCGCAGAATACAGTTTTACAACTTCTTATACCAGAATGTGAGAGAAGTCCAATTTACTCTGGAAACTGTTGGGTGTTGCGTGTCTACATGGAAAAAGGTGTTAAAGTGCCTTGTGAAATTTTACAATGCTGAATACATTTCTTACTCTGTGTGATTTATTTCTAGAGCGTTCCTTTGATCTCCATGAAGTTGCTCTGGAATTTGGTTGAGTTTGCCAAAAGGTGCCAAAAATATAAAGTATCCCACCTCTGCTAACTCTACCACATAATCTGGAGGAGACAAAGTCAGGCAGACTCCATAGGAGGGAAGGGGCCTTTAAAATGATCTCACATCTCTCCCAGTTCTGAAAGTATGATTTTGTGCACAGTGTTCATATTATAACTGTGTTAGAAATACAGAAGGATTTTAAAACAATGTGAGTGATTCAACACTAGCCCACCCAGAAAGGCAGGCTACTTTTCTGTCTGTAACGTGAAAAGTCTTTAAAACCGGAGTAGCTTACCCCATGTGTAAGTATGGCCCAGAGCCCTCTCTCTCATATCCAGGGTACCTACATGCATGAGTCTGTCTGTCTCTCTTTCTCTTTTTTGTTAAACTTGCAATTAGACTGTTATAGGTGAAATTCCCTTTGAATTGTCGATTTACTTTAGATGCCTTCTGCTTTTTAGTGAACCTAGTTTATTTGGGGTTAGCTTATAAATTTAATGAGGTCATTGTCATGGCCATGATTGCAGAATGGAAAAATATCACTACTATGTGCCAGTTTGTTTAAATCATTTTTAAGTACCCCACCTGTGGTGCTAAACCCTGCATTTGAATTTTATTGGCTGGTATGTTTCGCTCTAATGCCAGTTTCTTTGGCTCCTACACCTGGGTGAAGTAACGTGGGCCTGAGTGCCATTGCTCTTTCAGCTTCTCTTCCCAGTCTAATAAAGGCACCCTCCACTTCGCTGGGAGACAGATAGGCCTTTCGAATTTTCAAAATTGTTCCGAGAAAATGCAGTTACTATAGGGCAAGAAGAGCCAGGACACTTTAAAATGTATTATTTGAAACATGTTCAGTGTCTTCCATCCATGGGCTGAAATGTATGTAGCAAATGAGAACCAGCTTCCAGAACCATCCTCCCTTTCTCACGGCCTTTTCCCATCTCTTGTTATACATCTGTTTCTGCATTTCACAGTCTGCTTTCTTCTGAAAAAGTCTCTGTGAATGTGGGACAACACAGCTCTGTTTTAGACAAACTCTTTACTTTTTTCCTTTTTGAGTCTGCTACTTTTTAAAATGACATTACCATGAAAATGAGAAGGGAATAAGGAATGATTGTAGAGTGATAGGGCAGCTTTGAGCTATCAAACAATGGGAGGAAAGAGTGGAAAGGAAAGGCATGAAAAAGGACTCTAAGGAGGAAGTAGAACTTCTTTTATTCACAGTAGACTTAAGTTGGGCAGGTGTGAATGAGATGCTTCTACATTTAGAGCATCCCCAGTGCAGTATTAGTACGGTGATGATTGAGCCTATGATTTAGTGCATGAGCTCAAAGAGCTTCTGGAAGTTGGACTGAGATCTTGGGCAAATTCGTTAACCTCTCTGGGCCTCAGTTTCTCCATCTGTGCAGTGAAGAAATTAATAATTGTATTACTTCATAGGGTTGTCGTGAGGATTCAATGAGCTATTACAGATAAAGTGCTTAGAAAAATGCCTATCTGATTGCAGTGTTCATTTTTAATAATAACTGTTATTAGAAGTGGGACTAACAATTTGAGTGAGTTAGAAAAATAAGAATTACAGGGCAGGGGGAGGAAGGGATGGGTGAAAACCTACCTCACAGGTACAATAAACACTATTTGGGTGATAGGAACACTCCTAGCCCTTGCTCAAGTATTACAGAAGCATCCATGTAGCCAAAAAGATTTCTACCCCTGCAATATTTTGAAATAAAAAAGTGAAAAATAAGAATTACTAACCTTTTAGAGATCAACAGTTGTTTTATTGCTAATATAAACAGACCATTCTGCCTATGAAACTTTTCATGGTTCTCTAAAGAAACCATATACTTTTCTGACTTTATACTTATCCTTTTGCCTGGAATGTTTTTCTTCTAGAAAGTTTTGCTGAGCCTTCAGGGCTCACATCACTTGTTATCTTCTCCGGGAGTTCATTTGGACCTCCCCCAGGCAGAGTGAGCTGACTCCTGACACTATGGCTTCCGGTGGCACTCAGTTAATATCTTAACCCAGCACTTATGTAACTATAAGGAGACATCTTCTTACATTTGTGTGTCCTCTCCTTCCTGGCTAACGCAGAATCTTCCCATGGTTTTAATAATCAACGTGTGTATGTAGCCTGTGTCCATGCAATTGGTGGCTGTCACCGCTGATTGGGAAAGGTAACGTGATCCTCAGAGTGTTCCCAAGTCAAGTCCTTTTAATAAATCAGTCACAGCCATGTCTTTGACTTTCAATATGCTATCCCATTTCGAATATAATAGATATCTGATTCCTTTCCTAACAAAGGCTCAAGAGAATTCTTACACTGATTTATTCGGTTCGTGGAAGAGGAGATGTTTATTTGCTTCCAACTCCTCCTCTGATTCCTCCCTTGCCTCTTCTTTTTGTCCTTTTTTCCATCTCTTCTTCCATCTCTTCCTCCTCCTCCCCTCTTCCTTTTCTCTCTTTCTCTCGTTTTGGGCCCAGTGACTTTATTTAGAGTTCAGGCTTATGTTTATTCATCCCTTTAGAGATTTACTTCATCTTAGTATAAATAGATTTCCATTATATTCATGAAAGTATTTTTATTATATTTTTCATGACATTTTAATTAATAACCAGTAGAACATTTTCTGTTTTAACATGATATATAAATAGTTTTAATGTTACCCTTCTTAAATGTACCAGTGAATTAGTGTTTTATCTTACAACAGATGGTGTCCTACAATTAAAACATATTGGTGATATTATGACATCAAGTTTAAAGATAATAGGCAATACATAAATTTGTGGGATCACCTGACAGGAGACATATACTTGTTTATTATTTTTAGATGGATTAATGATACATTTTTTCTGATCTGCGCAGGTATATTAGAATTCATCTGTACTGGAATGCTCTATCACCCAATCCAAGAGAGAGATAAAGCGTAAACATTTATAGGCTTTTATTTATAAGTGAATCTTTTAAATATGCTTCCTGATAAAGAGGAAATTTAACTCTAAAAAACAGGAAAAGGTTGTAGAAACACCCATCTGCTTTGGAAAGTGATTATTGCTCTTATTGTAGGCTAATGATTATTGCAGATGATATCTGTTTCATTCTGAATCAATTCTACTTTATAAAGGAGGTTAAATTAATTAATATTAGAACAAGATTATTGGGAACTTTATAAGTATTGCTGTAGAGAAAGTGTTGGTAATGTGTTTGGGGTGCCAAGTATGAGTGACATTTTAATGAAACATTGTAGCAGCTCTGCCAGTCAAGCAGGTTTCTTCCAGAAAATTATAAAGGAATCTCTTATATAAACTTATTTCTTACTGGTTTTACTCCATTTGTCGAATAGAGGACTGAACTTTGGTTTAGGTCCTAATTTTGTAACTTTACAAAAGCTGTGTGAATTGATTTATTTAAATTCTCTGGGCCTCAGTTTCTCATCTGTAAGATGAGAAAGCTTGAAATAATTGATTTAGCATTATGTTTTATTGATCTTAATAGAAACATTAATGACGTCAGGAAAATTTGAGTCTGTAAAGCCATGTTTTCATCATTTAAGGAACTTACATTTAAAAATATGCCTTTAATTCACCTTTGAAATTTTTTTTACGAATCGTTTTATTTGTAAGTGACAGTGATAGCAGGATTTAGTGGTTAAGGCTACTTTGTAAATCACTTTAAATGATACTGATTACTTACTACCTTTAAATACTCTATTTCACCCATAGATTTAAATGGATCCTTTTTAGAACACTGGGGAAGGTGGCTTTTCATTTCATTTATGGCACACAGAATTTAGTGAAGAAAAAATGATAGACTCCTTTTAGGTAGATTACTGAATCAGCTGTTTGAAATTCTTTGTGTAAAAATGCTTTGAGACTTGCAAGCTACAGAAATAGGAAATGGTTTCATTTTCAATATTTCCAATTCGTTCTTTGCCGTGTCAGTGTTTAACAAATTTTAAGGCTTTGAAAAAGGATTATTCATGGAATTTGTTCCCTTCATTCAACAGCAGCTCATAATATCTTAGGGAAATTAGCCCACATTGGGAACAGAAAAATAAAAAGAAGAAAATATCTGATACTTTTAATAAACTCTGGAATTTTGGAGGGCAGATAAAACTATATCTTTTTAGTAATAAAAGAAAACAAGTAAAATAAAATAGTTATTGAGACAGAGGAACAAAGTTCTGTAGTAATTCAGTCCCAGGCGAGATTATTTCTAGTTGGGGAAATTGTCAACCTGCTGGATGTGTAGTGCTCAGTGTCTAGAGGGGGCAATGGAGGGAAAGGGAAAAATGGCGGAAGGGGCAGAGGAGACAACTCAGTTGGTAGCTTGGCAATGGGATGAAGTGTTGCCAAGTCGTACCTGTTAAATAGGAGCGTACTGGGAAAATAAGAATAGAAAGGTAGTATTAGGTCAGATTACGTAGGATTTCAAGTTCTTGTCAAAGAATATGAACTTGATTCTTTCTCGATTTGAGGAAGTTACTAAAATTTTTAGAGCAAGGGAGGGTGTCACTGTGCTTTGCAAATATTAATCTGGCCACAATATGTCACGTAGTCAGAAGAGAAATGGAAGGAAGGAAGAGGAAGAGCCAGGCATGAGGACCTTATTAAGAGCTCAGGCAAGAGTCAGTAAACAAGTGAAGAATGGAAATGTCAATAGACATCAAAAAGCAGGAGATTGGGGCTGTTAGAATCTGTAAAAAATAGCCGCTGATGTCTCATTATCGGGGTGTATGAGAGAAAGAGAAGGAACCATTGGAGATGCTTCCAAAATTTCAGCTTAGAAGACAGAAGGGTGGAGGAGAGGGAAGTGAGGCTGAGGTTTGTTGGGGCAGGGCAGAAGAGACGGTGGGCGTGGGAAGAGGAGTTGCTTTTTGGATAAGTCAGCTTTCCAGCTCGAGTTGGCCTACGGGCAGCTGGTGATGGTAAGTACTATGATAACATGGGAACTCAGACCTTTAGGAGTGCAGTTTGGGTAAATAGCCCTAGGAACTTAGATTAAAAGTCAGTGCTCCATGAGGCAGTTGAGCACAGATAGTTGTTGACAGTGAAACCAAATGCCATGAATGCTTTGAGGGGGGTAATGAGGCTGATAGATTTTTTTTAGCAAAGTAAGAGAACTGAATGTGTTCCCACTCCAAGGAAAGAAGTCAGTGGAGAGGAGAAAATGAACAATCTAAAAGGCGAATATAATGCTTCTGAAATGCTACTTCTGTTTCTGCACTGATTAAAACAGTAAGTAAGGCACTCTAATGGCTCTACCAAGATTTAATTATTGGATTGGTAATAAAAGCCCTAATGAAATACTTTCATTATGAAGAAAATGTCTATGTATTTGATATACATGGAGGAAGTGGTTAGATGCCCCCTCAAAAGAAATCAGTGGAGATATTTGAGCTTGAGCATGTGAGTTTCAGACACAGAACAGCCATGTTAGACTGCAGTGACGAATTCCTTAATGCTGAGTAGATGTCTTGAAAAAATTCTCTCTCCCTACTATGTATCTTAGAAGGGTACAGGTGAAACTTACTAAATGTAGAATACCAATGTCTACATATAATGATTATGAAAATGCCATGAAGGCTATGTTAAACAGTTCGATGAAAATATTTCAGATTGTATATGAAGTCAGCACTTTGTGCCCCATGATTGCACTAATGTACACAATTATGATTTAATAAAAATTAAAAAAAAAGAAAGAAAAAATTGTCTCTCATCTTCATCATATATTTCAGATACCCTCATAGGCAGTTATTTTTGCTTTCTCTGGACACATTGATTATAATTTGTCTTCTTCTCATATAACAAAAATGATTCAGAAATGTTGAATGCTTAATGATTTTGAAAACATAAACAAAAT
The DNA here is from genome assembly GCA_963574655.1 of Perodicticus potto. NCBI lineage: Eukaryota > Metazoa > Chordata > Mammalia > Primates > Lorisidae > Perodicticus > Perodicticus potto. The sequence goes on along the minus strand of CAUYRH010115714.1, from coordinate 20,909 downwards.
TAGAGATTTTATAAAGCTTTGGTTCTGAAACTGAAGTAGAACAATATTTAATTTCTAGCTGAAAAACTTTCTGTTGACAGTGAACTGAGTAAATAATTTTCTGTTCAAACAATATTTCTACAGCTGCATCACAGGAATTAGGGCCTGACAGTGACCGATAGTTCATTTTCATTGCCTCAAACTTATAAAGAAAGCAAATATGGACTTGGAAAGTTATTAATGAAAAAATATGTTAAAAAGTGGTAGGTGTTTATTTAAAGAATTAATGAAAACCCCAATTTACATTTTTAAACTAGTCTATGTGTTATCTCTCACCTTTTCAATTCATTTGCCATGATGATGATACTGCCAAAATTATCTCAACAAATATTTAAAAATTCTCCTCATCGCAGGGTCCATAATAAAGTTACCTGTCCTTAGCATGGTTTCAGAAACATGTGCAGGTTTTCCGGCTACACATGCTGCTCCAGCCTCCTCTGATTCCGACCCCTCTTCCAGCTGATTGAGGACTGCATTAGATCAATGCCCAAATGGCTTTCAGATCTCAGACATGGAACTGCTTTCTTCCCCCTCTTCCTAAGGTCCTTCTCCAACTCTGCTCTCCCTTCCAGACATTTCCATAGTTCAAAATAATTCCTCATAAAAATCGGTAGATTTGTCCGGCCTATAATCCTAGCATCCTGGGATGCCGAGGCAGGTGGACTATTTGAGCTCTGGAGTTCAAAACCATCCTGAGCAAGAGTGAGACTCCATCTCTACTCAAAATAGAAAAACTAGCTGGGCGTTGTGGCACACACCTGTAGTCCCAGCTACTTGGGAGGCTGAGCTAAGAGGATTGCTTGACCCCAGGAGTTTGAGGTTGCTGTGAGTTATGACACCAGGGCACTCTACTGAGGGCGACAGAGTGAGACTTTGTCTTAAAAAAGATCGGTAGCTTTGGTAATAGTGGGTTTGTACGTGGCACAGCTGCTTGTATGTAGGCCGCTGCATTTTCCTCAGCACTGAGTTCGTCACTTGTGTAACATCAGGTTTGTGCTGTGGGTTTTCTTTTGCACAAATCACAGTGTGTCTTCGTTTCCCTGCCTGTCTCTTTTAAGTGTTTCACTTTGCAGCCTCCAGTTTATGTCTTATGTGTTTGTAGATCATTGAGGAATGACATTTGGTTTACACCCACAGAACACCGAGCTGGTTTCAGACCCTTTCAGTAGTCTTTTAGCCTGTCTGTGTTGGGTGGGGAAGGGGAAACTAAGGGGGGATGAGTTAAGGAGTGTGGTTTGGGGGTAGTGTTACCGGACAAAGAGGGTCCAGCTGCCTGTCACTGTCAGCCGATATGCAAAGACGGGGATAGGTGCACGAAACTTTATTGGTGAGAAGGCCGGAGTTCTGGAGAACAGTGAGAGTAGCCTCCAAGACTGTTCTGATTTTCTGTTTCTAACATTACCTTTTTATACATTTGGGTTCAAAGTGAAGACCATGTTAATCCTTATCTTAAACAACAATCATGATTCATAGGAAATAATCAGTAAAACTTAAGATTCAAAATAATGTTCTAATTCAAAAGTTAACCCCTAAATTGATCTATCTAAACTACTCAAGATAGGCATCCTTAGGGTCAGAGCTAAATTTACAAAACACTAAGGATGGGAGGTAGGGGGTGAAGGTCAGGCAGGCCCCAGGCAGACCAGACCAGCTGTGGCAGGGCTGCCTCAGCCTGCCTGAGTCTGCCTTATTCTCACGACATGTGCTTTCAATAGCATTTGCTCCCGGAGGAAGATATTGGGAACAGTTGTGCTTGGCACATGGGCATCACATCTAAGTGGTGTCATTTCCCATTGTAGAGGCCAAGAATTGTGAAAGGAAGTAGTAGCTGGCACGATAATTTGTCAGTTTCTGTTTCTTCATGTGGTTTCAAATAAAGAGACGTTTTGAATAATATTGATAACCCTGATCTTTCTGTCTTTGAATTTGGTTACTCTGACCGTAAATAATAATTTTATAAGAACTGTGAAATATATTAAAATACAGAAAATGTGGCAATGTAACCAATCTAAATGTACTGTTCAGTGGTGGTGAGTACAGTAATGATGGTGCACCTCTCACCACTATCCCTGGAATTTTTTCTCCATTCAGAGCAGAAACCCATTAAGCTCTCAGTCCCCACACTCTACTTCCAGTAGCCTGTGGTAACCATCGTTCTAGCTTCTGTATCTATGAAGCTGACTGCTCTACGTACAGTCATACAAGTGAAACTCTACAACATCTATCTTTTCGTGACTGGCTTATTTCACTGAGCACAATGTTGTCAAGATTCATCCAGTTGTATGTGTCCAAATTTCCTCACTTTTTAAGGCTGAATATTATTCCATGGCATGTAGGAACCACAATTTGCTCATCTATTTATTTGCCTGTGGACACTGGGTTGTCGCCACCTTTTGGCTTTGGCAAATAATGTTGCAGTGAACATTGGTGTGCAGCTATCTGTTTTGAGCCCCTGCTTTCAATTCTTTTGGGCATATATAAACAGAACTTTTAAACCAGATATTTATTCATGTCTTATAGCTCTTGTCCCAAGATACCCTTCTTTTGAAATCTATATACATATAATATTCTTTTGTTATTGTACTCCTGGGGAAAGGGTGTTAGTCCCTTTCTTTAAAATGTGTGCAGAACACCAGCCCTTAACTTTCCATCTGGAACCATTAGTTTCTATCTGACAAGAATTCCACTGAAGTTCTGCTCTTCGGAAGCTCTGCTGATCTGTTTAAACTATGTTTCTTTAGAACTTCCAACAATTTTAGCTTTTCCTTGATTTTTTTCTCTAAAAGACATGCTTTAGATAAAACTCCTTCATCCTAAGTTGCTCTCTGATCTGGCTTTTGTGGCTAACTCATTAGCTAATGGGAATTATCTAATAGAGTCCATGGAAACATCCTGTTGAATCTGTTTTGTTTGGTGTGTTGTGATTGACGGTTCTTACCCTATAATGAATCTCACTTCCCATCATGGTGCCCGAGGCTGGGGGTTCCAGATGGGACATTCACAGCCCTCACCTCTTTGGAATCCAGTGGGTTTGGTAGATGAGAGCAGCTTGCCCTGGGAGACTGGAAGTTCTGGGACGGAACTAATCTGGGCACATAACCTGTTTGCACATTCTACCTATAAATTAATGCAAATCTTTGGGCTGTACAAATAAGGCTTGGCAGCTATTAAATTTAATTAGTGATTACCGTGTGTACAACAAATTGATTATGATATTGATAGTTCTTTCCATGAAATTTTCTTTTACTCTGAACTTGGCCATTAACAGCACTCACCCCTATTTTTACAGCTCTTTTCCTTTGACCAAGAGACACAAATCCTTACTGCTACCTTCAGTTTTAATATCATGTGTGAGTGAAGCTATAACATACTCATTTGCTCTTGCTCATTTTTCCAAAGGCAGTACAGGCTTGGCACCCCATAGTTGAGTGGTTAGGGCACCTGTTAGTCCCAGCTTGTTGGGACGCTGAGGCAAGAGAATCACTTAAGCCCAAGAGTTTGAGGTTGCTGTGAGCTATGACGCCACGGCACTGTACCAAGGGTGACATAGTGAGACTCTATCTTTAAGAAAAGAACAAAAGGTACTACAAATATAATATTTAGTTTTTTTAAAAAGATACGTAGTAGAAAATCTACCCTGACTGTAGACTGCTGTTGGTCTCCCAAGTTTCCTGTGTGCTCTTGTAGAGATACTTGTAATATTCCTTTTTCTTTTAAAGTGTGGCATCCACACCAAACAGTACAAAGCATCTGTGGACAGTGTACAGAATCATAACTGAAACAACCAGTCAGGAAAACATTATTATGGTCCTTAGATGCTGTCTGTGTCTGCATCCGGGGTTGTATTTCTCCCTCTTCTCTCAAAAAGTCACCATTGTTCTGAATCTCGTGGTTGCCTTTCTTAGCAAGGAAGTGGGGACCCTGCCTCCTGAATGCCCTTCTTACAAACGCAGTTGTATAGAGACTGATTCTTAGCGCACGTTTCTGTGAAATCGCAGTGCTTCTCGTCTGAGCTGAAACGTGGCTTCTACTTTAGCCATGGCGTGACTTAGATATTGGAAAGATAATTCCATCTGTAAGGGCACTTGAAGATTAACATATATTCGTGTCATTTAGGCTGTTGTTCACCGTAATGTAGAATGGAGACTTGGAAAATGGAAGAGAACTTCAAAAATTTTAGAGCATTCAAAAGTGGCGTTCTTATTGGGAGTTTCTAAATGTATGCCACGTCTATCATGGGAAGGCCTAACATTCCAAAAGAGAACTTAGTCGTGTTAATTTTCATTATTTGCAGAGTGCCTGTTATTAAACAGGTCATTAGTAAATATTTATTGAGAAGACCTGAACTGTTTGTCATATGAATGTCTCCGTTATTTGCACACCACTCATACTTGCCCTTTGTGTGTCGGCCTGAAGATTTCACTCCATTTCCGTGTCTCTCTACCTGACTGTGTGTCCTGTGCTGCAATTGTCACAACTCCTTGTCTCTCATTTAGTTCCCATCTTTCACAATAAGCATCCCAAGAAGACTTTTCAGGTTTCTTTTGATCTGTATGGGAAGAAAGAGAGGAAAAGAAGGTAATTTTATTATTTTGGTTTTGGGTTCTTCTCTCTTCCCTTCATACATGTAGTATTAGCGGTGATGTCCCCTGACCTCTGTTGAGGGTATCAGAATAGACCCTTCTCTATCCTTGGCTGTAGCCAAACCCCTTAAGAGACATTCTCTCCTAGCATAAGAATTGAGAACAAGTTTTTGAGATTTCCCTGCTAGAGGTAAAAAAAATAAGATTGAGGGGGGGAGTTTGGGAGAGAGAACTAACAGCTATTTTTTTATTCTGTCTGCTAGTCACTCGTGAGGAGAAAGAGAAAGAGGTGGGGAGAGAGAACTCACAGCTATTGTTTTGTCAACGATGTGTGCTACTCACTCATTAGAGAGAGAAGAAGAGAGAGAGAGGTGGGGAGAGAGAACTAACAGCTATTGTTTTGTCAATGATGTGTGCTACTCACTCATTAGAGGGAGAAGGGGAGAGAGAGAGGTGGGGAGAGAGAACTAACAGCTATTGTTTTATCATGTCTGCTAGTCACTCATTAGAGAAAGAGAGAGAGAGAAAGAGAAAGGTGGGGCTAGAGAACTAGCAGGTATTGTTTTATCCTGTGTGCTAATCACTCATTAGAGAGAGGGAGGTGGGGAGAGAGAACTAACAGCTATTGTTTCATCCTGTGTGCTAGTCGTTCATTTCACCTGGTAACTGTTCCTTGGATATCTTATGTCGCATAACTTGTGTTCCACATATTGGAGCAGGGAGGGAGAGCTCGGAAAAACATTTTATTTTGGAGAACTTAAAAAGTATTCATGGCTTGTCATTCTTTAAATTCCAAAAACTATTAAATTGCTGGAATAAAGAATTAAGAAAAAAAGGTTTTGTGGTAGAAAGGAGTGGCAGGGAGAACAGAGAATTTGGCATATGTCTTGGAAAATCATGGTAATTGAGCAGGTAATCAAGAATGTTGAGAGAGGTGCTTGACGTAATTTCAGCGGAGTGTAGAATATTTTCTTTCATTCTGTCTACCACGGATCAGTTCTTTAGTTTGCCTCTTCCCCCATTTCTTGTTTGTGAGGGCTTTGCCTTTTATCTTCTTTTTCTTTTTATTGGAAAAAAAAAGACCTTTTAAAAAAATTGTAAATGATATTTTGAAAACAATGATGTCATCCTTCATTGTGGTACATTAATGCTCTGAATAAAAGAAAAAGGGCAGTGGATTTAGAAGGGATGCAGGCTGAATTTTCCATGATGAAGTAATTCTGACCTTTGCTGAGTAATCTTTAAGGCCTGGCATGCCCACCTTTCATATGTGAAGAAAAAGTTTTTCAGATACTTTGGCTTCTAAGGGACCGGAGGAGCCCGAGGGTACCCCAAAGTGAAAATAAAAATATTCGAACATGCATCTTCTTAAGTTTTCTGAGTTCCCTGGGGACCACCCAACTGTTAGAGTATCTTGAGAGAACCAGAGTTGTGGTGAGAAAACCCAATTTTCTCTTAGTTCTGTTCTACTTGAAAACAATTTAGGCTCAATTGCTATAAAGAATGTGAAAGTGACTCTTCCTTTTTTTAACATTTGGATTTTTCATTATTCAAATTGTCTGTATTTTGTACTATTATTATATCCAACTGTTAAATATATCTTTTATAAATATGCTGAAACTAAAAAGGAAAGGGAATGCTGAGAATTGTTATGAAAATAGTCTTAGGAAGAGGGGGACACATGGCTCTAAATTGAAGATCTGGGAAGTAATAGATTTGGACCCACAGATTGACATGTGGTATTTTTCTTAACAAATTACTTTCTCCCTGGAAATTCTGTAAATATGAGGAGTAAACTAATAGAAAACATGGTTCTTATGTCCAAATGATCTTTCTTGACAGTAGAGATGTATGATTTTGTAGAATATTGTCCTCAATATTGAACCATGGACACTCCCTTCTCTAATGGCCACTAATTTATTTATTTTCATCCCATTTTAATAATAAGAACATTCCAGTGAATAGATTTCATGAATGTTTTATATAATATGTAGGAATATACTTAACTTTATATGCTAAACTTTTACTTTTTAAGGTATAATTTACACAATCAATAAATGGCATAATTTAGGACTTTACCAATGCTTCATTGCACATTTGCAATTTTTTTTCCCCTGTTCTACCAGATACGATATTCCTTACAGAGTAAAGAAATTGGAAATATAACCTGCTGCTTCTTCATTTTGGTCACACAATATTTTTTTTTATCAGAAGTGTGGCATTGAATTGTCTATTGTTTTTGCAGTGAGTACATTATCTTGGTGAACACACAGTTTCTTTCCCATAGTCCCCAGGGAAGTCTTTCAAAGGGAAAGTCGTGTAAATACCAGTTAGTGGGCTGTACTACGCTAATATTCTTTTGAGTTCCATTTGATGAATTGACTGGATATTTCTAGTCATCTGTTAGAATCATGTTCATTCTTTTTCTTGCCTGTGATATGATGAATTATTTTAAAATGGTTTTATTCAACTCCAGGAAATTGAAAATACTTGAAAAAACATTATTTTGCAGTTTGTCAGAAAATTTATTCATCACTGCCTGACTGCTTTGCAATCTTAAGCACTGTTAGCTTAACTGTGTTTACTCACCTACTCATGGGGTGAAAGGTGCTCAGGTTACAAGGGCATTAGATTAGATAGGCTTTCATTCTCAGGTCTAGCTGAGCTGCATGGCTGAGCCAAGGAGCGCTGCAACCTGGCAGTCAGAAGTTGCCCAAAGAACTCCCATTGTTCAGCCCCATTCAGGCAAAACACAGGATCATTCTGTGGTGTAGTAGAGGAGTGCCTACGCAGGTGGCTGGTATGGGATATCCAGATATGGGACGTGTAGATGTGCTTCACAGTGATCAACAACTCAGAATCTAAGAGCCCAGTAAATAGGCCATGAACATTTGCTTTTAAGAACATCACCACCGCAGGGGGCATCTAGAACTGTCTTGATTAAGGAATTTGGTTGAAGAAGCACTGTTGTCCATTGTGGGCCCTTCAGGTTGGCTGTCACTGTACGACTATCTCTTGAGGGACTTTGTTGACCATCCCTTTATTATTTTGCATGAATTTATATTGCATTTATAAAATATAAAATAAAACTATAAATTATAGGATTAGAGTTGCTGTGTGGGTGACAACTAGAAGACTTTGCATTCATTAATCTACTACTGTTGGATAGCTAGGATGCTTTAGGTTCTTTTTGCTTTTGGCCAAGGTCAGGATTAAGCAAGACAATGGGAGTGAGTCTTCTCTTGTTAATATTTTTTTAACAGCTTTATTGAGATATAATCCATATTTCATACCCTTTAGATTGTATAACTCAATGGTATGTAGTATATTAGCAGAGTTGTACAATCATTACCACCATCTATTTCAGGATACTTTCCTCAGCCTCTAGGCAGTATCTCATACATTCCCCCAGCCCCTTGAAATCACAAATCTACTTTCTGTTTGCCATTGTGGATGTCTTGTGCAAATGAAGTCATGCAGTTTGTGGCGCTTTATGGTTGGTTTTTTTTACTTAGCATCATGTTTTCAAGGTTTATTCATGCTGTAGCTTGCGTGGGTATTTCTTTTCTCTTTATTGGTCAGTAATATATTCCCTTGTATGGATAGGCCACATTTATTTGTTCCTTCATCAGATAATGGACAGTTGTTCCAAAGTTGTTCCCATTTTTGCTTATTATAAATAATGCTGCTATGAACATTCATGTACAAATTGTTGTATGAGGATAGGTTTATATCTCTTTTGGGTGGAACTGGGAAGCCTGTGAGTATGTTTTTAGTCTTTTGTATGTGTTTGCGAATGTTGACATCTGGTGTGAAAGGTTTTTAAATACATTCAATAATATAGGACCTTCAGTTTTTGTGGGTACCCATTAAAAAGCTTTTTGCATTTTCATCTCTGATAAACCTGTCACTCTTTTTGACAGCTATCTCTTCTTCTTTAAAGATTTAATAATCCAAATTATTAACATTTTAAGCCCCGTTCTCAGTTTCTTTGGCTTGTGACCACTATTGTTTGTTTATGATTTGTATGTATGAATTTTAAATACCTTGCAAACGTATGTGATAGTATTTTTAGAAGTGGAAAATTTTAAGCTATAGTATGTTGTAAGTTTATTTGTTCGTTTTTTTTTTTTTTTGAGACAAAAGTTTCACCCTGTCACCTTAAATAGAGTGTAATGGTGTCATAGCTCACAGCAACCTCAAACTCCTGGGTTCAAGCACTCCTCTTGCCTCAATCCCCTGACTAGCTGGGACCACAATGTCCAGCTGATTTTTCTAATTTTTTTTAGTAGAGGCGGGGTCTCACTGTTGTTCAGCCTGGTCTTGAACTAATGAGCTCAGACAATCCACCCATCTCAGCCTCTCAGAAGGCTAGGATTATAGAAGTGAGCCACGGTGCCCGGCCTTGTTGGAAGTTATTAATAGATGTGTCCCTTCCATTGAAATGTTGAGTTTTGTGACTTTCTTACTCTTGTAATGAGATTAGTAAATTTAAATTGGATTCTCCAAGAAAGAAACAAGATAATTCTTGCTCTTGCTGACCATATGATCTTACACTTAGACAACCCCAGAGACACTACCACAAGGCTCCTGGAAGTGATCAAGGAATATAGTAAAGTCTTGGATACAAAATCAGTGTCCACAAATCAGTAGTCTTCATATATGCCAATAACAGCCAGGCTAAGAATCAAATCAAAGACATAATACTCTTCATAATAGCTTCAAAGAAAGTGTAATATCTGAGTATATACCTAACAAAGGATGTGAAGGATCTTTCCAGAGAGAACTATGAAAAACTATGAAACCCTGAGAAAACAAATAGCAGAAGATGTTAACAAATGGAAGAATATACCATGGTCACGGCTGGGAATAAGCGACTTTGTTAATATGTTCATACTACCCAAAGAAATCTACAGATTTAATGTAGTCCCCATCAAAGCACCAATGTCATACCTTGAAGAACTTGAAAAAACAATACTGCATTTGATATGGAACCAGAAACAAAACAACAACAACAACAAACAGCCAGTGCAATTCTAAGAAATAAAAACATTCTGGAGGTATCACATTACCAGACTTCAAGTTATACTACAAGTTGAAGTGATCAAAACAACACGATACTGGCATAAAAATAAAGATATAGATCTAATAGATCTAGGGAATAGAATAGAGAATCTAGAAATGAACCCAGCCACATATCACCATTTGATCTTTGATAAACCAGACAAAAGCATACACTGGCAAAAAGAATCCCTATTTAATAAATGGTGCTGGTAGAACTGGTTAGTCACATGGTGAAGGCTGAAACCAGACTAGTACCTCTCTCACCCACTTACAAAAATTGATTCTCATTAGATAAAAGATTTAAATTTAAGACATGAAATAATAACAGTTCTAGGAGAAAGCGTTGGAAAAACTCTTAACAAAATTGGCCTGAGAAAAGATTTTATGAAGAAGAACCTCTTGGCAATTGCAGCAGTACCAAAAATAAATAAATGGGACACGATCAAGCTAGAAAGCTTCTGCACAGCTAAAGTTATAATAATTAAAGCAAATAGACAACCTTTGGAATAGGGGAAGATACTTGCATGCCTGGAATCTGACAAAAGGCTGATAACCAGGATCTACAGAGAACTCAAACTGATCAACAATAAAAGAGCAAACAATACCATTCAATAAGTGGGCAAGAGACTTGAACAGAAACTTTTCTGAAGAAGACAGACAAATGGCCAACAAAAACATGAACAAAGGCTCATTATCCCTAATTATCAGAGGAATGCAAATCAAAACTACCCTGAGATAACACCTAACCCCAGTGAGAATGGCCCACATCACAAAATCCCAAAGCTGCAGGTGCTGGCGTGGATGTGGAAAGAAGGGAATACTTTTGCACTGCTGGTGGGACTGCAAACTAATACAGCTTGTATGGAAAGAAGAATGGAGAAACCTCAAAAAGGTAAAAGTAGACCTTCCATTTGATCTCATGACCACATTATAAAGTGTCTGCCCAGAAGAGAAAAAATCATTCTACCAAAAGAACATTTGCACTAGAATGATTATTTTGCAGCATAGTTCACAATTGGCAAGACACGGAATCCTCCCAAGTACCCATCAAACCATGGATTAATAAACTATGGTCTGTGTATATACCATAGAATACTAGTCAGCCATAAAACGATGGAGACTTTACATCTTTTGTGTTTATCTGAATGGAGTTGAAGCACAGTCTTCTTAGAGAAGTATCACAAGAATGGAAAATCAAGTATCCGGTGTACCCAATACTAATATGAAACTAATAGATCATGTTTACATGAGAGAAAAAAAGAGAAAAACACAATTAAATCCAAATGGGAGAGGGGGGAGGGCAAAGGGAGGCAGGAGGGTAATGGGTAAGCTCTCTCCTAAGGCGCACAAGGTAAGGACACACAGCACACCCCGGGTGAAGGGCTCAACTATAACTTGAACTTTACTTAAGAAACACAAACAACATAATCTAGTTATTTGTACCCTCATAGTAATCTGAAATTTAAAAAGTGAAGATTGTAAAGAAGGTAGGCTTTAGCAGCAGAAATATTACTTTCTTCATAATTCCAGACATTTTAGTAGTCATCTTTGTAGCTTTACCCCAGGGCTATAGCTTGCAGCTATAGAATTTTTGCAGTATAGAATTCATATACTCGGATTTTCACTTGTTTGTTGTGAGTCTGTCTGAAAATAGCTTTTTCTTGTTCCTTTTTGTTTATTCATTCTCTAGTTTCCTTTCTTGAATTCTGTCTTATCCTATATTGCATGGGTCTTATGAAAGAACATGATTTGGTTTCTGCCTTGAATTGTCTTGAAGTTTGATTCCAAATTATCACAGAGGGACTTTGAGATTTTTATGGTCACTATTTTGTGATGCCGTGGTTGAAGTCCGGCCTCTTTACTCCGTCATATCATCATGTTCAGAGTCTAATGAATTTATTTGGCCCTTACATTATATACCCCTCCACTACCTTCCTTGATACTATGCATTCATTTATATTACATTTATAAATTATAAATTATAGACTAACATGTTTCTTGGAATAAAAACATGAATGCAGCAGCATTTAATGTAATGTGAAATGTCACATGCCCGTGGTTCTATCCAAATACCACAACCCACAATAACTGCTGCTTCTTACTTGGCCTAATAGAAAATTTTAATATATGTATATTCAAGCATTTAAAGTCACATACATGTTTTTTTTTAAAGAAATGATGTTATTCTATAATTGCATGTGGGTCAACATCTTGACATTCCCCATCCACCTGTAATTGACAATGGATAATGATATAGCTAATTTCTGCCTTTTTGTTTGCTTTGGCAGACAGGAAGCTCTAGGGTGGAGCTGTCAGGAGCCTGGTGCTCAATTAGAGTTGCCTACTGTAGCTCCAACTTTCTGACATAATTTTCTTCTCTCTTTTTTCTCAATTATTCTTTTTAAAATCTTTTTTTGTTTTTAAGTTTTATAATGTCTTCTTTGTGTGAGCCATTTTTAACAGTTTTAGTGAACAGGAGAATTTAGTAATTATGGCTAACAGATGAGAAATATTTGACCATATGCATCTGATATTGTTAGATACTACTCTGTGTTTGTATAATTTTAGTACTTTGGTAGCTCAAAACATAATATTTAAAAAATTGTTTTTCCAGCATGGTAGTGAGTAGTGAAGTACTCCAAAGGGTTGCTGTAGATCATAAACTCAGAAAAGCATTTCATCTAATGAAAGCACTTTTTAAAACAACAACAAACAACAAAGATAAATGATTTTCTAGTTGAAATATTGAAGCAATTTTGAAATATAGGAAGACTTTCTTTAAAAAACATGCTTATTACCCCCCAAAGATAAACTCATCTTTATCTGGTATCCTGTTCGAAATCTCATTGTTTTTCTATGTTGGTGCCATATTTCAGTAGGGAAAATAGTTCATGTTTTTTGTCATTCTTTCAGAATGATTTATCACACTTGGTGCTCCTTACCTCTAGACCCTAGGTGGATTCACAGGTAGCAAATAACTAGAATATCTGTTTAAACAGTGAAAGAAGTCACTTAAGATGCAAGGCTATCCTTGTTTGCCACTGTACATAGAATTTTATAGTAGCACAATATCCACATATATCTGTTTAGAAAATTGTATCAGAATTGATTTTCAAGTAATCAAAAGTACTAAATCGTGCTCTGTGTTACCATTGGTATTTAAAAATAATTTTGGAAGTTGTGTGTGTGTTTTGTTTGTGTTTTCTTTTCTTATATGATAGAAGGCCATACATGAAAATGTGGCTCTTGGTTGTGATCCTTTTGGAAGACAATGGGGGTGAACTGGCCCATCTATCATGGTCAAGTGACGAGAGTGCTAGGATTCCACACGTATTTAAAGAGCTTGAACTGGAATTCCTGTTCTCACATTCTTACGTTTGTTAGTGGTTAACTTAGCCAACTGTATGTTTGAGTCTCTTAAGGATCAGTCAAACAAAGCTATTCTGTAGCATTCCCTCATTGGTATTTTTGGTCACAGTCAAATGCTTACAATGGCTTCTACTCACATTATTTGGACATCCTCACTGCCTATTTGCCCTCAGCATATTGCAAGCTAGGTTCTGCTTCACCCACAAGGCACTCCCTGCTTACTTATTCCCTGGTCTTACCTAATTTTATCATTCTGTACCATTTTACAATGAATTTTCTCCTTTAAATGTTCTCATTGCTTGATTTATCACATACTCTTAATTTTATTGCTGTACCTGGCTATTTCTTCCCTTTCTCTTATTGTTCATATTCTTTCCTTCACTTACTGCTTCATTATTTTTCTTTATTCAATACTTAATTACTCACATTTCTGTCGTCAGGTCCCTTTCATTTTCACTGGATACACTATTCCCTGGCTTTTGTGACTATTTGTTTGCTCATGACTCCTAAATCTTTATCTCCAGACCTTATCTTTCTCCTGAGCTGTAAATTATTGTGTTCTGTCTGCTTATTGGACATTCAAGGTGGTGATTCAACAGAGCCTTCAAAACTCAAACCCATTTCTCTAACTATATTCCCTCATTTGGTTAATGTTAGTCATCCAGCCAGAGATTTAGGTATCATTCTTGAACACTTCGTTTCTATCACTTTCTACATCTCGTCGGTCAAATATACAGTCCTCTTGCTTCTTACTTTTTCATTTTCTTTTGTCGCTTTAACTTTCAGTATTTCTTGAATCACAAACAGACATGGGTCGTGTTAGGCTGCCTGTAGAATGTTGCTGTGGGAATTTCTATGTAGAAGTGGGGGGCATTGTCAAAGATGACTTTCTGGGGGAGATGGTCTGCAGAAGAATGTGTTGGCATTTTCCAGGCCGCAGGGGTGTGGGAGGGGTTGGGGTGGAGCATGAGGTATTTATTACCAGGGGCAGGAGAGAGAGGCTATTTCTATGAAAAAAAGGATCCAGCATGTGTCAGATGTTAAGCAACAGTAAGATGTGGAAAAAATGGCTTGGTGAACAAAGTATTTTAGGCTTAAAGATCGAGAAAACAATGGGATCATGATAATTATGTTCAAATAGAGCATTGATTTTCAACCAGTGTTTCACCAGACACTGGTGTGCTGTGAGAGCATCTTAGGTGTGTGGTGGAAAGTTTTAAAGATTGTTATTTTAATTATTTTCAAAAGAAGTTCAAAGCTCAGTGAGTATATTCTTGTTTTTACTCTGTCTCTCTCTTTTTTTTTTTAATCAACATAATGTAAGTGTGCCATGGAAGTTTAACTATAGGTTCAACTGTGCCATGAGATAAAAAAAGGTTAAAAAACAGTGAAACAGAAGAAGAATCATCTTTTGATATTGTGAGTTTGTTCTGAGGAAGCTAAGACATTTCATGTAAGCACTTCCCCTCCCCCCCAACTTACTATAAAGAAGAAGTTTGGGAATTGGATGTTTTGAGAAGCAGTTTCCTATTGTGTCAGATGTTAATATAGAAATTGGAAAAATGCTTATAAGTATGTCATAAATGGAATTGAATCATTATAGAGAGTGGACTAAAGGACTTCTAAGATCCAGTCGTAAACAGGATATATAAGAGTACCCTAAGTTTAGTACTAAAGAGCCTCAGAAGCTTTATAGTTTTAGCTATAAAGATTGAAAATATTTATAAGAATATTCAATTAATAGACAATGTCTAAACTCTTCTTTTTCTCAACAGGTGTCATAAATATAATTTGTATATTTCTCTACTGAGTTTAGTAGCTTAAAATTTCTTGTGAAAGTGCCAGGAAAAAAGGGTCTTACTTAGTTTTATATCCCTTAAAGAGTATCTTATAACTTACTGATTTGAGGCAGGAAGGTATATCATCATGAGTACAGTTTATATTTATTTGTTCAAAGCTCTGTTCTCATGAAAATTGCTACATAAATACTTGTTTTAACAACTGTTATTATTAGGGGTTTGTATGAAAGTCTGCCAACATGGTCCCAATATTTATATTATAGATCAAAATGTTTTGAAAAGAACAGTTTCTCAACTGTGAACTTTGTTGTTTTTGAAATCTAAAATATACTGGAGTTATTTTCAAGGATTGCAGTTGAAATAGTTTTATCCAGTCTTTTTTTTTTCTTTTTCTGTTCTTAAAGAACAGATGTTCATGGACAAAGAATACATATTTATTTCAGTTAATAAGTAAATAAAGCAAAATAAGGGATTGTTTTTCTAGAATTGAGAAAGGGCAATCACTAAAAACTATTCACTTAATCATTACTATCCTAAGGATACAACTCATATTTCAGATAATAACCCATTATCAGTGGGCTAAGGCAATTATAGATTCTGGATGCCATGTTTATATTAAATAATACTCATACATCAAAATGCTACTTTTAGAGTTTGAGTTTATCTTACACTTTCAGTAACTTAAGGTGAGTAGAACTCAGTTATTAAAGAAAAAACACTCAAGACCTGAATAATATTTCCATGAATAAAGTAATTAATTTGTGATTGGCTAATTTTATGCTTTGCGGTTCACAGAAGTCTTATTGCTGAGGAATCTTGACACAGGCAATGCAGGTGTTTACACGAATGTAAAATTAGCAACTATATTTAGCTATAATTAAAATCTAGTATGGTCTATAAAACCTATTTGTGTTTGACTGGAACTTATTCCCAGTTAATGAGGTCTCAAACAAGGCATAGAGTGTATGTCCCTTTTTGAAAAGATGATATTTTCTTAATTACTGTCTGTGTTTGGGTTAGCCAATTTTGACTCAGTTAAAAAGCTGCAAAATCATGATCTGAACTTCTCTTTTTCTTATGGGTAGTTTTCCTGTAAGTTTATACTACTTGTACAAATACCCAATATTATGAGCCAGAGAATTTAAGGTAAAGCTGTGGATTTAAGGTGTAGTGTGAGTCCACAGTGGTTTGGACTCATTTGTATAAAGCCTATTTTTTTTTTTCTTAGTTGTCCTACTCATGTTTAGATCTTCCTTCTTTTCAGCCATTTCTTTCATTCTTTTTTTTTCTTCTTATTGTTCCTGAGGATACAAAGAATTAGGTTATACTGTTTGCATTTGTTAGGTAAAGTCCCTCTTAGGTAAAGTTCCTCTTATATTTGTATCCCACCCCCAAGAGGTGTGTCATACACTGTGATCCCCAAGCCCCTCTGTCCTTTCCTTTCCCTGTACCCTCATTCCCAACTCCCCCCTTGAATTGATTTGAGGTTTGCACTATGTGATTATGTATTAGATCATCTACTGCCTTCATATTAGAGCTGAGTACATTGGATTCTTGCTTTTCCATTCTTGTGATACTTTACTAGGAAGAATGTGTTCCAAGTCTGTCCATGTTAATACAAAAGATGTGAACTCTCCATTTTTTTTTAATGGCTGAATAGTATTCCATGGTACACATATACTACAGCTTGTTAATCCATTCCTGGGTTGATGGGTATTTAGGTTGTTTCCACATTTTGGCAATTGTAAATTGAGCTGCGATGAACAGTCTCGTGCAAAGGTGTTTATGATAAAATTATTTTTTTTTTTTCTTCTGGGTAGATGCCTAGTAATTGGATTGCAGGATCAAATGGGAGGTCTAATTTGAGTTCTTTGAGGATTTTCCATACTTCCTTCCAAAAAGGTTATTGTTAGTTTGCAGTCCCTCTGTTGTGGGGTAGTGTAAAAGTGTTCCCTTCTCTCCATATCCACGCCAGCATCTGCAGCTTTGAGACTTTGTGATGTGGGCTCTTCTCACTGGGGTTAGCTGATATCTCAGGGTGGTTTTGATTTGCATTTCTCTGACAATCAGAGTTGAAGGGCATTTTTTCAAATCTTTGTTAGCCATTCATCTGACTTCATCAGAGATTTTGTTTGCGTCTCTTGCCTAGTGGTAGGTGGGCTTGTTTGCTCTTTTTCTGTTGAATAATTTGAGCTTTCTGCAGATTTTAGTTATCAACCCTTTATCATATTCATACCCTGCAAATATCTTTTCTCATTCTAAAAGTTATCTATTTGCTTATTTGTTGTGTCCTTAACTGTGCAGAAGTTTTTCAGCTTAACTAAGTCCTATTTGTTAATTTTTGTTGTTTTTGCAATGGCCGCTGATGTCCTTCTCATAAAGTCTTCCCCCAGTCCAACCAACATCAAGAGTTTTTCTTACACTTTCTTCTAAGATTTTTATTGTTTCCTGTCTTAGATTTAAATCTTTTTTCATCTTGAGTCAATTTTGGTATAAAGCCTAAATTTTGTTCTTCGTCATCCTAGTCATGTTTAGATCTTTCTTTTTTCAGCCATTTCTTTTGAATTTTCTGCTAATCTGTTGTCATTATCACTTTACTCATCTTTTGTGTGTATGTGTGAGTGTTTGTGTTTTTGTTTTTCTAACCCTAACCCCAAGAGGCAAAGGTGATAAACTCTGAGGGATTTGCAAGTGTGTTTCTTCATTTCTGAGTTTTTTGTTTGCTGTACTGGCTCTCAGCTAAGTTACATTCCATATGGCTCAATTCCACCTGTTTGATACTAGCCACAGGAAAGTTCTTTCCAAGATAAAAGGTTACCGAATCTGCCCACCTCCTTCACTCTGTCTAAGAACTCTACAACTTCCCTTTTTCTTATCTATTTAAATGGCAATATTCTTTGTTTTTGGGGAAAATTAAATAAACAAACAGTTAATAGTGGACTCTTGTCTCTATCAGAAAATAGTGGTATGTAGGAAGTAAATACTGGAGTGCTTGCCATTTTAGAATTAGAGAAAGATTTATGGAAGTTGGGAGGAATCCCAGCTAATTTCTGTTCTTGAGGATACTATAAAGAAGTACTTTTGTCTGCCTAATGAATGCACATAATTGTTTTTTACTTAGTGCAGAGAATTGCACCTTTATGGCTGGGAATGGTGGCTAATGCCTGTAATGCCTGTTATCGTAGCACTTTGGGAGCCTGGGGTGGGAGGATTGCTTGAGGCCAGGAGTTCGAGACCAGCCTGCGCAACATAAAGAAACCTCTTCTAAGATAGACTCTCACTGGATCAAAGATGGAAGTTCTCTTCTAATTGTCTCAACATTACTAGTGAAATAGGACTCAAGACCAACAACTCAAAAGTGACTTTTGGGATGAATAATGGGTCAATTAATGAAGAGTAAGGTCAGTGGAGACATAATAACTCTCTAAAGGTTAGCACAGACCAAATCAGGTCTCTAGCCAGTGTCTGGGTATGACTGGATTGAGAGTAGGGAAAGATAGGTAGAAAAATTGGGCCTATATTTTGTTAAAAAGATGCTAGTAAGAACTTGATAGGGAATTAGGACCCCATTTCAGAAAACTAGGGCTCAGAGTAGTCTTTGATTACTGCAGTGAATAGAACCTGGAAAAGTCTGAGAAAATCAAGGCTAAGACATGAGGAGGAACTGAATAATAAGGAAAGACTCGGTTTGGTGTGTCTGGGATACAGAGACACATCCCAGGTACAACTAGATCCCAGCAGAGATCCACACTCTGACTCAACCTCTGTTAAGGTGTTGGTGGGCTGAATAGAAACGTGGAACCTCTTTGCTGCTTGGAGTTTGAGATTGTTGGGGGATAAACAGAAAATTATAGAATTCAGCTTGTTTTTAGTTCTATCTACATAACACCAAATGTTGAAATCCTATCAATTATGTTAACGTTTTGTCCACATAAGTATGGAAATTTAAGCAAATAGCTTGAGTATTGGGCTTGTTCCAACATGGTCTCTGACATCTCAAAATAGGACTGTAATTTCTAAGTGAGTGTAAAATGTTGTGATAGTGTGTTTCTTTTAAACAATTCAAATGTTTATATACATTGTAATATGTTATTCAACGAGACAGATAGCATCATGCTAGATGAGAAAGCTGTGTGATGGAGATGTAGAATATTCAAGATCACAATGTGATGAGCAGCAGACTCACCCCATTGCTGATTTCGATTCAGTGAACACTTACTAAGTTGCTATGTGTTACACATCCTCCTGGGTGTTCTGTTTGGGTCTACTTATTTCCACTTTATGCTCTTCATGAGAAAAAAAAAGATTGTCTTAGTCATTTTAGCCTGCTGTAACAAAATGCCACAGACTGGGATTGTAAGCAACTAAAACTTATCTCTCACCATTCTGGAGGCTAGAAGTCTGAGATCAAGGTAGCAGCAGGGCCAGGTTCTGGGGAGGGCTCCCTTTCAGGTTGCACACTGCAGACTTACTGTATACATACATGGCAGAAAGAGAACCAGAGAACTATCTGGGGTTCTACTTATAAGGGCACTAATTCCCTTTATGGGGGCTCCCCACTAAGAGACTAATTACTCTCAAGGGCTCCATCTCCTAATACCATCACTTTTGGGCATAGGATTTCGACGTGGGCATTTTGAGGCACACAAACATAGTCTGCTGCAAAGACCGTTCTGAGAAAATTTCCATCACTAGAAAAAACTATTTTTCATCTATGCTAAATCATGTGAAATTATTCCTACATCTTGTATTCATCAACATACTCCTGTGGGAGGCACCTGTGGCTCAGTGAGTAGGGCGCCGGGCCCATATACTGCGGGTAGCAGGTTCGAACCCGGCCCCAGCTAAACTGCAGCATACTCCTGTTATTTTCACTAATAAATGATTTCTACTTAAATCTGCCAATATTTTCAAAAGGATGGGCTATAACTATTCCAATGCCATGTTCCGATTGTATCATCTTCTGAAAGTCTTCTGTATGTTGAAGATTATTTGCAACTTCTTGTCAGCAGCAGCAAAGTGTCAGTGTTAATCATGGGAAGACAACTAATACGAGTGAACTCAAGCCCTTCCATTTCTCCCCTGAATGTTCTGTGTTTGATTGCAGACTGGTGAGCATAACAGAAAATAAGAGCAGTAAGAAAATTGTGCCACTTTTCATCTGCATTCAACTTGAAGGCAGGTGTTTATAGCTACTTTAAGTGAGTGTTCAGATAATATAGTACACTTTGTCATCACTGTGCCAAGGCAAGTAATCAGAGGCAAGGAGATCTGTGCTTAAAGAAATCTGTCAATAAGTTGACAAAGTTGATCTCTATAAAGCTAATGGGCTTGACTGTTTAAATGCTTGCTTGGGAGACCATTAAGAAGACAAAATTTCTAACAATGCCAGCGGCAGTGCAGGAAAAAGCCTCAATTATTTACTGTACTAGTATTTTAAAATCAATATTCCTTTAATTTATACAGTTTGGAACCAAGATAGGACTTTCTATCTCGGTATTTCACTGTGCCATCTGGAGATGGTGGTTTTTTAAGAATGTGCATGACTATTTGAAAATTCTGTTATGATGTGTGAAACTTGGCATAGGTGATAATAAAACATATATATTAAAGGCCTGTCTTCAGGAAACATGGGGCCAGCAATTGGTACACTTGTTACATTGTCAGCATATGGATTAAGTTCTCTGCTTTTCTTTTGCCTAAACTTGTTGCTTTTCTGAAACCTGGGCATGGAGCAGTTACCAATGGGCACAGTTAAGTTCAACGAAGGGCTAACTCATTAGAGAAACCCCCAAGACAATTCTAGGAACACTTATTTAAAAGCATATTTTCACCTCTTTCACGTTGACATGGATGGAGCTGGAACATATTCTTCTTAGCAAAGTATCTCAAGAATGGAAGAAAAAGTATCCAATGTACTCAGCCCTACTATGAAGCTAATCTATAGCTTTCATATGAAGGCTAAAACCCAGTTATAGCACAAGAATATGGGGAAAGGGGCAAGGGAGGGCAGGGGAGGGGGGAGGATGGGTGGAGGGAGAGTGATTGGTGGGAT
>CAUYRH010115711.1:0-20327 GCA_963574655.1 Perodicticus potto | reverse complement strand
CTGGAACATATTCTTCTTAGCAAAGTATCTCAAGAATGGAAGAAAAAGTATCCAATGTACTCAGCCCTACTATGAAGCTAATTTATAGCTTTCATATGAAGGCTAAAACCCAATTATAGCACAAGAATACAGGGAAAAAGGAAAGGGAGGGGAGGGGAGGGGAGGGGGGAGGATGGGTGGAGGGAGGGCGATTGGTGGGGCCACACCTACGGTGCATCTTAGAAGGTTACAGGTGAAACTTACTAAATGCAGAATATAAATGTCTTAACACAATAACTAAGAAAATGCCATGAAGGTTATGTTAAGCAGTTTGATGAAAATATTTCAGATTGTATATGAAACCAACACACTGTACCCCATGATTGCATTAATGTACACAGCTATGATTTAATAAAAAAAATTAAAAAAAATAAAAAGAAACTGAGATAACCTGCTTTCACAGAAATAGCTAACTATGGAAGTGGGGGTAGGGTGCAGGGCTCCCAGGTTTCTTCCAGGCCTTCTCTCCCTGTCTTTTGTCCTCTTCTCCACATGGCAATGCCTCCTCGGCACTGCCAGGATCAACCTTTGGCGCCAGGGACCCCAAGAAGCCACAAAGTTGAGTCACCATTTCACCATTTATATAACCTCTCAGCACTTAAATATAGTGCCGTTCAATTTTTAGAATTAGATGCAATGACTCATATGCCGTGATGGTATTTTTTGAGCTTTAATGGTAGCTTATTATGGAAAAAAATGCATTTTATTGAGATAAGTTAGAAATTCTATTTTTATCCTCAATTTGAAATATATTTAAAAACTGAAAGTTGTCTCTGATATTTCATTTTATATATTCAGAGGGTGTCAAAAAATGTATACACATTTCAAGAAAAGAAAAAACTATTAAATTTGTAACACTCAAGTCACATTTGACTTCTGCAATTACATGAGGTGCTCGATGTGACTTACATTCATCTTTTGTTATTGGTATAGGTTGAGTGTTACAATTTTAACAGTCTTTTCCTTTCTTAAAATGTGTATACTTTTGGGGGCACTCTGTGTGTACATGTTTGATAAACTGACTTGATCAGAAGAATGTACACAGCAGTGGCGGCCATATCCCCTGATGTACCCTGGAGGTCACTAACTGGCCTGGGCTTCCTGTGTTTCTCTGACCAAGAGAAGGCCTGAAGCAGGATAGAATGGCCCAGAATTCTCAACCAAAGCGGCAAGAGAGTCGGTAGGTAAACGCCCCAACCTTTTCACCCTTTGGTGGGTGACAGAGTTCTGAAGTGGACTCATTGTGGTGTCTCAGGGGTTCCCCAGCAAGAATGTGCTCCAGTTGCCCACAGTGGTGCCCCTTTATTGGCTTCTATTCCTTCCCTGTCTCACTTCCCCACTTCCTCCCTGTGCTTCCTGGAATCACCTCTCAGATAAATGACTTGCGCGTAAATCCTTGCCTCAGAGTCTGTCTGGGTGTGAATGATAATTTATGAAGCCAATTTATGACCCGAGTCTATTATACTTTCCATTTGTCTTTGTCATTTTCTCCAATTCTCTGTGTATCTTCTATGCTACACAGTAGAATAATTGCTGGTCATGTCTAACTGTAGTTTGCAAATGGGATTTATAAATATTCTTCAAACTTTTTGACTCATAAATTGCTGAAAAAGTCTAACAAGTTATAAATATATGCTTCTACCTCCATAACATTTTGGGGGGAATAGCCTACGAACAACTTGTGCCAGGACGTTTGTGCACCTAGTGAAATGTAACTGGGTTACTACTTTCCTTTGTCGTTTTAAACGTATCTGCTGGCACTGTAATATCTCATCCTGTGTATTCCCCTTACAGGATTGGCACTGAGCTTGGCAATTGCATCGGCCTGCGGAAACTCATTTTAATTCCTTATGGGAAAGTGCCGTAAGATGTCCAGCAACTGATTGCATCTCTCTTTCCATTTTATTCCTAAGCTGCTACATCCTTCATATCCCAGGATCAGGAATTTTACCTCTGAAATCTTCCCAGTGTCAGTGGCTCTTTCCCTAGTCTCATTCCAGGCTGTGGTTTCCAATCCTTCACTGATCCCATTTTTCACCTCGGCTCCCAAGTCTCACTCAGATGGCCCCTTTAGGCGCCCTGAGCCTTTTGAACGTACAAAAGATCCCGTGCAGGGTTTGTATATGTGGGTGAAAAAGGTAGGAGACTCAGGGAAGAACAGGAATTTTACTTCTGCCTAGGAACACACTGCGGTCACCGTAGCAGAGTGGATAGACAACAAAATTCACAATCTGATGATTTATTGGGTTTCTTCCTTCATTCCAATACCAGAAATCCCAGATTACCTGGCTGACCACAGGACTATCAATATAGAAAACTATATGGCCTGGTGGTAGGCTTAGAGAACAGCCTACATGGGCTCAAATTCTGTCGCTGATGCAATAATATTAGCACCTGCCACATCGGATTGCTGTGAGAATACAAAGTGATCATTTAAACAACCTCAGAGCATAGTTACATGATCAATAGTAAGTGTGTTTTGTCTATTGTGCTGGTGGCTGTTATTGTTGACAGGATCAATCTAATTGAAACCCAGGTACCAAATGGTCATATTCCCCTTTCATCTATATAGGAAAGAAATTCCCACATGATATTTGCAAGGCTCGACTTTGGAAAAATGTAAACATGTAGAAGTCTGGCTGCCTGCAGCCCTTATCCCACAAGTATGTTCTCCACTTGGTGGAGGAACAAAAAAAATTCCTTTCTTGGGAAATAGAGCCTTCCTTCCACGATCAGAGGTAGGCCTTTACATACAGAAAGGCCATCACATTGACTTCAATCCATACTAATGACCAAAATGACTGATATTTGCTCTCTTCTGCAAAGCAGGCTTTGCTCCCAGGGGACAGTGGGTCCCTAGAAGGGAAGGACATGATGGAGAGGAAATTGTCACTCCCTAAGAGATAACTTCCAAATTTTATTCAGATCCATGATCTGTTACTTGATCTCTCTGAAGAAAAGGAGCAAAAGAAAAGTATGATTACACTTTGTAACATGGATCATGACCTAATTCCTTGGCCTGAGTTTAAAGCTTGCTTCCTTCTGAGATGGGAAGACCTCTGCTGCAAATCACTTGAAAGCTCCCTGAAACCTTAGTCAAATTTTCTGGAAAGTGTCCTCTGGGGCCATGGACACCAAAGTGACCTAATCTAACAAATGAAGGAGAAAAAGTACCAAAAGTTCTATTTATATTGATTTTTATTTACATATAAGGATGAATTAAACAATAGTAATACGTAGTATCCAAATTGAGGCTCACCCCTTCACTGACTCCACATCAGAGGATTCTTTATCACGTGTAGCTCAGGCAGCAGGAGTGGTGAAGTACCTTTTGCAATGTATTTCTCTGTAATTCTGTGAGGCCCGTGTATCTGGATGTCTACATCTCAAAGAAGACCAGGGAAGTTTTCCTCAATTATTTCCTCAAATAGGTTTTCCAAACTTTTTGCTTTTTCTTTTCCCTTGGGAATGCCTGGGATTTATAGATTCTGATGTCCTGTGTAGTCCCATACTGCTCCAAGGCTTTGTTCATTTTTAAAATGCTTTTATTTAATTTTTTGTTTGACTGGATTAATTCAAAAGATCTGTCTTTTGAGTTCTGAGATTCTTTTTTATGCTTGGTCTAGTCTATTGTTGCAACTTTCAACTGTTATCATTCCCTCGATGAACTTTTCATTTCCAAAAGTTCTTTTTTTTTAAAAAAAAAAAAAGTCTCTTTGGTAATTTTCTCATTCATATTTTGAATGCATTTTATGATTTCTTTGTATTGGTTTTAGATTTCTCCAGATCTCATTGACTTCTTTAAAATCAATACTTGGAATTCTTTACCTGGCATTTCAGAAAAAGCATACGTGCACACATGCATAGGCACCCAACACACTCCTCTCTTTACAGAGTCCCCAAAAGCTTGAGGTTAGGAGTTGCAAGTGTGGACAGTGGAATAGTGAAGTGGGATGTGACTTCTGTGTGTTCACACAGTCTTAAAGTCATGGAAAATGTAGCACCTAATACCTCCTTGTGAAGAAAGAACCATCTTCTGTTCAAGGATGAGAATACTGAAGTTCAGGGTCCATGATTTACATGTATCCAAGACCATAGAACTAATTGATGGCCTCACTATTAGGAACCAGATCTTTCTGATCCCAGATACTACGTTGGGGCCTAGAGGAAACTAGGGATATATTAAGAAGGGATGAAAGGAGTTATTTAGCCAAAGAAAACAGAAAAATAGGAATGTAATCAATTACATACTTAAAGATAACCATTGGATGGGCACAAAGGACCAGTAAGTTCCCCATTTGCAGGGTAATAGCTCAAAGAGAGATATGATTCCATCACTATGGGTTATGTCATTTTATAAGGCAGCTAATAATTGCCTCACATTTCTTTAGAAAAATCCCTGGTGCTATACTCAGGAGATAAATAAAGCTGATGTTTAGTAGTTTTGTCAAATCTTATTAGGTGGGATTCTAATTTAAATTGGGCAATGTGTCAGAGACCATTCGGTTCGTTTAGTTTTCTTTACCTCAGTCTTCCCCACGTAACCCATGTATACATTTGGATTATAATAGAGTTGTAAAAAATATTGTAGTCCAACAATTCCTACAGACTTCAGGAGGTAATTATGAACAAATAAGGGCTGAAATACTGGATCCTTAAAAATAAACAAACTGCCCATGTTTGAATAAGACATACCTTTCTGTGGGCAAAGGTTTCTAACCCTGAGTGTGGTTGGGTGCCAGCTACTTCTACCTGCCAAGAATCTCTTTAACATATTAATCTTATTACAGAGAACATTTTTTGACCTTTCCAATGTTTGCATAAGACAAATGAAGCACAGCTGTTTTCAGACGTGAGCAACAATTATCTTGAGCCCCATATTATCAGAGGAGTGAATTTTTCAGTCTATGGCAAAATGATTCTTTCTGATCCACTCTGTAAATTTGTGAATCTTCTCTCATTTGTGAGAAGGTGAAAATAAGAGACGTATCAGCAAGTCACATAATAATCACCAATTAATTAGCAAGTATTTGCTGAGTTCTACTTTAAAATAAGTGATTTGTAGAGCCAAGGACCTGGGGCATTTTTAGTGATAAGAAGATAAGCAGAGAGGATGTAAGCGTCTGACCTCAGGAAACTTAAGAAAAAGTCAGGTAGAAAATACATACTCACAGAAAGCTAGCTAACATCCAACAGTAAGCAGAAAAAGAGAGGAGTTGAGAATTCTATCATGAAAGTCAGACAGGTAGGGAGAAAGAGTGGGAATTATTAAATCCTAGATTGGCCAGCCAAAGCTTCAAGATGAAATGTGTAAGGATTGAATTCAGGCAAATGTAGACTCTGGGATAAGGTATGGAAAAAGGAGGGAAACAGGGAAGTAATAGAGAATTTAGGAATGGGGTATACACAACTCTATCCTTGAGTACGATTAAAGTTGACAGCTCATTCTTTCAGAAGGCAGCAAATGGTAGGTGATCTATGTACAAAGATCCTGGAAATAAACCTGGTGATGATTTTAAAAGGTCTCCATATCTTAATTGTTCTAGATAAGGCTCTTGTGTTGGCAAAGAACAGGAGCCACTCTAACTCAAGTGAAAAGAGAAGGGGAGTGTTGCAAGATTATAATGGGCAATGTCTTCTATATTGAAAAGTATCTCATGGTCCAGAAATCATACCCTCTATATGATGTAGGGCCACATCATCTCAACTCCTCCTCTTATGTCTGTCTCATTCTTTCTTTTTTGTAACTGTAATGATTCTCTTTGCTTTTCTTTCTTTCTTTCTTTCTTCCTTTTTTTTGGGGGGGGGGTGTTGTTGTTAGAGACAGAGTATTGTATGATTGCTAGGCTAGAGTACAGTGGCATGGCACAATCGTAGATCACTAGAGCCTTGAATTCCCTGGCTCCAATGATCCTCCTGCCTCAGCCTCCTGAGTAGCTGGGACTACAGGAATGCATCCCCATGCCTGGCTAAGTTTTAATTTTTTTTTTTTTTTTTAGAGATGGGGTCTTGTTATGCTGTCCAGGCTGATCTTGAACTCCTGGCCTCAAGTGATCCTCCCAAAGTGCTGGGATCTACCATGCCCAGCCCCTCGCTGATTTTCCATGCCATGTGTTTGTTGAGAAATGGGGTCGTCATTCTTATAGAATTTTCCAATTCATAATTTGATTGTATCCTTTAGCAGGTTCTTCTATCCCCATTTTTCCTAATGACTGGTACATAAATCTAGAGGTTAGATTTAATTTCATATTTTTTTTTCTGGCAAAATTACAAACAAAATGTTTTACACTATATTTTATGTTTCAAAAGTTGTGAATTTGAAATAGCAGCTTGGCTCAGCGCCTAGCTCAGGAACTAGGGCACCAGCCACATATACCGGAGCTGGCGGGTTTGAATCCAGCCCGGGCCTGCCAAACAAAAATGACACCTATAACCAAAAAATAGCCAGGCGTTGTGGCTGGCACCTGTAGTCCCAGCTACTTGGGAGGCTGAGGCAAGAGAATCGCTTAAGCCCAAGAGTTTGAGGTTGCTGTGAGCTGTGACGCCACAGCACTCTACTCAGGGTGCCAGCTTCAGGGTCTGTCTCAAAAAAAAAAAAAAAAGAAAGAAAGAAAGAAATAGCAGCTCAATAGTTCCCATAGCATTTTGCACCTAAGAACATAAGATTTCCAAGAGAGACGGAGGTAAGCCACTCACTCTGGTTTTAACTGAGTGTAATCACCGTTATTCGGAGACTTACTGGTAATCATCACTGCTATCTGCCAGAAAATGTAGGCTACAGTCATAGTTACCATTTCATCTTTATGAAATTTATTAGAGGTATCTTTATTTATATACTTCTTTGACTAAAGATGCTCACACGCTTTTAATTAAAGATATGAATTTCTCACCTACATTCTATGCTAGGAATAGAAACGTTTGAAGTGGCTACTGAATAAATATGATACCAGAGAACAACATGTACAACTTTCTTTCACATTTTTGTATCCTTTTTGTAATTGTTTAAAATGAAAGCAAACCCAGGTCCACTGAAGCAGGACTATAGCGTTGTTCTGATGTGTTGGGGTGTGAGAGTGTCCAATAAATAATAGCCCTCCCTTCCCTACCTGAGCAGGGAACAGAGAGCTAGACAAGGAAATCAGACGGATGACGATAAAAATGCTTGCTTCTGTCTCATAAAGCTGTTGGGGGGATGTAACTTAGGTCTACAGCAATAAGGAACTTGCAGACACTCTGTCATCTCCCGTATTAGACATGCCATCCTCCAGACAGGGACAGTTAGACAACCATAGGCTCCCCAAAGCCTAAGGCATAAGCCAGGTTCTTTTCCACAAACTCGCCACTTAATAACTCGCTCCCCTTTCCCTGGTGGGAGGAGGAGAAAGTGAGTGAGGAGTCAGGGTGCAGCCAAGAGCAGTAACTCAATGGAGGGCTAATGGACATGGAAATAAGTGCTCCCCCTCACGGAAGTCATGATATAAAACAGTATCATAGGCAGAAGCCAGTTTAAACATAATAGTTTTAGCAATGAACACTTACATTTAGTCGGTCCCAACACGTATCAATTTCCACACCAATCGCATCTCATATTCAATTGAACCAACCTTTGTGGAATGTGTGCAAATCAGAGCGCTGGCAGATGCCAAGATGGAAAAAGGCATAGTCTTTGCCCTCTAGAGACTCACACTGTAGTTTGGGTTCTCAAACAAGTGTACGCAAGACGGTCTCGCCTTGTCTTCTGGCCCACTGTGCGAGACACTGCACGGGCAGCGGGGCAGACAAGGACAGGGGCTGGTCACACCTCCCTCGCAGGAGAGACTGCCCCACTTGCAGAGAGCGTTGCTAGCGTTCAGCTCCCTCAGGGTCCACTTCAGCTTTCTTGGGTGTTCCCTGCCCAGTGGCTGTGTCAAGTAGTGACTGAGATCACACTGCTCTTGGGCAGCCCCAGCCAATGACAAAGTAAGGTGATTACACAGGTACAAAGGCCTGGCCATTTCCACCCAAGGCAAAATTCCTCCACTGGACAATTTCTGCTCCCGAGCCTCCCGCTGGGCTGGTGTAACTGTCCCCATTTACTGGGACTGAGAGAGTTCCCAGGATGTAGGACTTGCAGGGCTAAAACTGGAAAAGTTCCGGACCCAGAAGGATGGTTAGTTATCCTTGCTGGTGTAGACTTGGTTTGGTCTACGTTAAGATCTGACAGCTTCCTCTGCCCAATGTCACTTCCTCCCCTTTCTCCTTACACAGGGACTGTGCCCCAGTGAAACTTTCTGTACCTTACTTTGATGCCTCAGGCTCTGCCTCCCAGAGCCCTCCACCCAAGACAGGGGCACAATAGCTCACAAACCAGGAAGGACCTGACCACTTCAAGAAGCGACAAGGCTAAAAGACAGTAGGAGGGCAAGGGAGAAGATCAATCTGACAATCGCAGGGCGCCTTCCTGGTGTAACTTTCTCAATGGGCCATTCTTTCTGCCTCCTTTAAAAGGGAGACCGGATATATGAAAAACACTCAGTGACTTAAGGTTCCCTGAACTGTACTTGAATACTCAAAACGAAGGGTTTGCCAAAAAAAGGTTAACCTCCATGTCCCCGTGTCCTTCCTTAAACAGAAACATGCTTTGCTTTTAATTTCTATGATTCGAGAAGAAAGACAAAAGAAGCTTCAGATTTTTTGAGAGGTATTTTTAAAATCAAGAGAGAATGTGAATTGTATAACATGGTGACTATAGTCAGTACCAGCAGACTGTATTCTTGAAAATCACTAGGACAGTTGATTTTAAGTTTTCTTACCCCAAGAAAATGTTAAGATGTGGGGTAATGCGTATGCTAATTAGCTTGATCTAGCCATTCCATGATGTATACATATTTTGAAACACATGTTGTACACAATAAATATATACAATTTTTGTCAATTAACAAAAAAGAAATTTTTAAAAATCAGCTCTAAATTAAGAGAAAATAAAAAGAACATTGGCAGAATGATATTTCTGGAGAAAGGGGCTCGGTTATAATGAGGGAAGCCAGGTGGCCTGGGATGTAAAGTTAAGGGGTCACTCTCTCAGGATTGTTTGAGCTCACAGTCGGCACTGCCATAGCCTTAGAGTAAGTACCTCCTTAAATATTGCACCCCAGGTACCTTTATTGACTTGCCTACTCCTGGCCCTGGCATTCAGAATAATATTAAGAAACTGATGAGGTTCTCTCTTTCCTCCTCCCCAGGTACAAAGCCATTGTCCGGCCAATGGATATCCAGGCCTCTCATGCCCTAATGAAGATCTGCCTCAAAGCCGCCTTGATCTGGGTCATCTCCATGCTATTGGCTATCCCAGAGGCCGTGTTTTCTGACCTGCATCCCTTCCACGAGGAAAGCACTAACAAGACCTTCATTAGCTGTGCTCCATACCCACACTCTAATGAGCTGCACCCCAAAATCCACTCCATGGCTTCCTTTCTGGTCTTCTACATCATCCCACTGTCAATCATTTCTGTCTACTACTACTTCATTGCCAGAAATCTGATCCAGAGTGCTTACAATCTTCCTGTGGAAGGGAATATACATGTCAAGAAGCAGGTGGGTGCTTACTATGATTCACTTCCTCCTTGGGAATTTGGTCCCTTGCATTTCTTTGGGACTCCACTGACAAGTACAGTATTTATGTGGCCATGTCACTTGAGGAAATAGGCGATCTACAGCCAGATGGGGGAAATTCCTAGCCACAGAAGCCCTGGGATTCAGGCGTTCTTTATACTCTTGCTCTCTTGTTAAAGACTTAAGTTAAGGAGAGGTTGAGAACCAGAAAGATCTGAAGCGTGTTTCTTTTTGAGAAATAGCTGAAAAAGATCTTTTTAAAATAATTAAGCATTGAGGCTCATAGGTGTAACTTCTTTAAACTCCAATCACATTGTTTGGCTAGGGTTACCACATGGAGACAAACATAGAAGGCAGGAAAATGAGGTTGATGGGAAAAAAAGTAGTATTTTTATTAGCATAGGCTCACATTGATTTGGGCTCAATTCCAGGCTTCATGACTTACTTACTTACCATGAGTCTCAGTTTTCTTCTCTATGATGTAGACTAATAATCCCTCCAATATAAGGCTATTTATTAGAAGACTACAAGACAGAGTGCATATGTAAGGTTTGTAGTGCCCAGCTTGCAGGATGCCATCCATATGTTCAGACTCCCCTCCCCATCCCCCATAATCCTCCATAATTTCATCCTTGAGATGCAAATGGTAGAAACCAAGGGCTCTGGCTCATTTCTGTTTTTCAGTCCTTCTTGTCTTCTAGCCCAAATGTAGATTATGTGGCATTTATGACAGAAAAGCAGAAAGACTCTCTATCCCATTGAAATGTTTAACTGACTCACTCAGTGGCTTCACCCTTTATGGGGAAGAATGGCAGTTCTCAGTTGAAACTGTCACCTATTGCAAAGACTTCTCACCAGCAAATATCTATCCTACAGTTAGTCTTTAATGAGAAACATGTTTCCTATTGAGGTAGTAGAGGGAGTTGGAAGCAAGGGGAGATGCTCAGACCTTTTTGCTTAAGACCCTTCCTGTATTAGTATAGTACAGAAATAACTTGAGATTAAAAATAATCATCATCATAGAGAGTTATCTTGGTTTGGCCAATGGGGAAGAACAAAGCTGGCTGCTTCTTCTGAGCATCAGAGGGAATAAGAAATTATTAACTGTGGAGCAAAGAAAGACATGAAGTCATATGGCTGATAGACTGCACCACTGCTTTCCTGAGGAAAAAGAGGGCACTTCTAGAATTTCATTATGCAATCCATTCAAACATGTAATCGCCTTGGCATAAAGATCTGTTCTTAGCTATGTGTTCTAACTCTATCCTACTCTTGGGTTTCTGCTTCTTGGCTTGTCCATCTCTGTTTCTGACTCTTGTTTTTTTCTTTTTCTGTCTGTTCTGTTGCTTTTCTCTCATTTTATTTGATCTCCCCTTGTCCTCTTACACTGCACTCTTTTTCTGTGGCTTTGTGAGCTCATCTATTCTCCTAATTGTTTTCTCCTGTCTCTTTCTGTCTGAACCTTTGTCTTTTTGCATTCCTCTGACACTGTTCTTTGGTTCCTCTGTCTCTATCCATGTGACTCTCTCCTTAGATTGAATCCCGGAAGCGCCTTGCCAAGACAGTGCTGGTGTTTGTGGGCCTTTTTGCCTTCTGCTGGCTCCCCAACCATGTCATCTACCTGTACCGCTCCTACCACTACTCCGAGGTAGACACCTCCATGCTCCACTTTGTCACCACCATCTGTGCCCGCCTCCTGGCCTTCACCAACTCCTGCGTGAACCCCTTTGCCCTCTACCTGCTCAGCAAGAGTTTCAGGAAACAGTTCAACACCCAGCTCCTCTGTTGCCGACCCGGCCTGATAACCCGGTCACATAGCACTGGCAGAAGCACCACCTGCATGACCTCCTTGAAAAGTACCAACCCCTCGGTGGCCACTTTTAGCCTCATTAATGGGAACATCTGTCATGAGGGGTATGTCTAGACTGACCCTTGACTTTGCCCCTGCAGGAACTCTTGGTTTTGCCTCATGACTAGTTGGGAACCCTCACATCTGTTGTGATCTCCATGCCCTCCAAAGGCCCTCCAGAATGTGTATCAGTGGTGTAGGTGGTGGGGTAGAAACCCAAATGGATCACTAACACATTTAAAGTCAGCCACCCAAGGCTAATGTTTTCCATTTCACAAGTGTGAATGCTTTTTCTAATGTACAGCTTTTAGAAAAGGGAACAAGTAGGAAATTATTATTTTAAGCATCAAGCTCTGATATACATTTGTTGCCAATTATGTCATAGGAACTATATGAACATTTAGTTTTATCTAACAGAAAAATCATATATTGGATGTTGACTTTGTGAAAAACTTTGCCTTGTCATTTCTTTAAGTAGATGCTAGTGCTTTAAAAATATGACCTGACCCCCTTTTCTGTAATGGACAAACTAAGGGACAACCTTTATTTACACTCCTAACATGAAAATCTAGCCCTCTGAAAGAACCCCAGTCTCTGAATTGATAACACTGGAAGCCAGTTTAATATAAAACAATTCCCTAAGCATTGATTTTAAAAAAAAATGTTACTGAGGACATAGGAGAAACACTCAGTACATTATTTTAAAGAAAAAAAAAACCAACCAAACACATATATAAAGACCCATGTGTGGCTGTACAGTGCTATCTTATACTCTGAATTCATGCTCAATGAAAGTCGTGTTTGCTGTTAGACAATTTTAACCATCCTGGGTGCTGTTCCACCACAGAAGAGAAATCTGTTGGGAGAAAAAAATGGATTGTGCTATCAAGTTTATCAGATATTTATAAATGCATAAAGTATAATATTTACTCTTGGTATGCAGGTTTGGAGCCAAGTGTATTTATTCTGATTTAATTGTCTTTGTCTGCTACATTGAAATAGTAGTTTTAATATAAAAAAGAAGAAATCATATTATAATTAATGTATGTTTCTCCTAAAGTTTATGGGAGGAAATGAACAAAATTTTAGTAGTGTGTATTTCTGTCTGAATATGGATAAAAAAGTTGCAGAGGTCTTAACTTGAAGAACTGGTGGAAAGCGTTGGTAGTTTAGTTGTAAGTATAGCTGCCTTCCAAGAACTGATGGAAAAACAGCTATCGATTTATTTCTCTGTAAGAAGAGTATTTTTGAAAGAGCCCAGATACAGAAAAAGATGGAATGAAATCTTTTTCTTTTCCTAAGTGAGTATAATTGGCCCCCAAAAGATTTGACTACCTTCCTTTAGAAACCCTGAATTGAGTTGTTGCTGACTCAAGACAGGCTAGTTGCAAACATGTTAACTCGCTTTCAGATTGGTCCAAATTCTGTAAATGTGCCCTAATGTGCATCTGTTACATCCTAAGACAATCTCAGCTCAGGTTTTCTCCAGCCAGGTGAGATGGAAACAGTTGGCTCTTTTTTCTGCATGGCACATATGAAATGATTTTTGTCTCTTGATACGAGGAAGTGCTTTCTGTGCAGAGCTTTAGGAGTTGGAAGCAAAACAGTTATAAAGATCTGTGTTTACAATTGTGTTAGCTACAGCGAAATCTCTTCCCTTCTGGTTCCTTCATGACACACCTGCTTTTCTGCTAGTCTGTAATTACATTGCACAGTTCATTTTATTTGATTTTTATTTTTTGAGATGGAGTCTTACTCTGTCACCCGAGCTGGAGTGTAGTGGTGTCATAGCTCACAGCAACCTCAAACTCCTGGGATCAAACAATCCTCTTCCCTCAGCCTCCTGAGTAGCTGGGACTACATGTGTGAGCTACCATGCCTGACCAACATTGACAGTTTAAAAAGCAAGACAGATAGTGTAATGGAAAGAACCAAGATTTCTAGCTTGACAACCCAACTCTGCCTATAGCTACTGAGTTTGGTAATTAATTTCCATTCTCTAGACTCGTTTTTTTCATCTCTAAACCTACAAGATGGTGCTAAGGGCCCATCTACAACTAGAATTCCCTGGATCTCTTTATCATTTCTTATTCTGTCTCTATAGCATCTCTATAGCCCGCTTGCTCACTGCTATCCCACTTTTGCTACCCTTGTGACAACAACCCTTTGGAAATCTTTCATCAACTACTCTATACTCATGTTCACATTTGTAGGTGAGAAAGGAGACAGAATTCTCTATTGTTTCCAGGGACTTCTTGGAATGATTTTCATGAATGATGTTCCACAAGCTTGCTATGTTTTGGAGTTAGAGCTGAAAGAGACAAAAGAACATATTGCTCAATCTCATTATACTTTTCCTAGTCACCCTTCTTCAACCTCCATGCACCTGTTATTTTGAACTACTGTTTCACAATTTTGCCCGTGGTTTTCTTCAAAACCCCTAAATATAAATGGCTCCATGCCAGTTGCTAACATGTATAGCATTCCGGGTACACAGCATGACTTCTTCAAGCACCTCTGGTCCTCTTCCTTCCAAAGACATTTTGGGAGTAGGACTTATCTTCTTATTTCCTTCAATTAACATCATAGCACAGATTGTGTGTGGTCTCCTTTGTGTGTGGTCTCCTTCTTAGCTTCTGGACAGAGTGAGGAGATGGAGGTCTAGGCGTAGCTCTGTGTCCTTAAGCAAATTTTATTCCTTCTTTGAAACTCTTTGAGTAAAATGGGGGAAGGCGGCCTTTGCCAGCCAGTCATCTAAGACCGGTTAAACTACTTGGTCAATCAACTAATGGGTTGACTCCAACCTTCTTGCTGGAAAAGACTTAGCTGGACCCTTTTCTAGGGGATTAAGATTTTTGTTCCATCTTGAGGACCTAAAATCACATGACAGAGACCCAAGGCCCCATGTGGTATCCTCTCACTGCCAGGGCAGAGTGAGGCAGGGGCTAGAGTTGAGACATTTCATGCCTGGCTTCCAAAGATAATCACGTTTAGCACTTATGTCTTTGGTGAGGAAAAAAATCAATTTTTGCTCTAGAAAACCATCTGTGTTTATTCAATTGACAGACACTACCTTTCAATCTATCTTAAAGTGAGCCTCCCTGAGGCAGGCAGCTCAACAGTGATAGATTAAGCAATAAACAAAGCAGTCTTCCCCCTAAAGGCTGCTGCTGGAGGGGAAGGTGCTACTGCTATCGGGAGCCATATTCTTAAGCGAGATGATCCTCCCTGCTTAGCGCAGACCAGGCCCCTTCCTGTTGTTGATTCGATGATTCCCCATAAATGTGGATGTTTGCTAAGCCTCATTCTTTTGGCTGCTCTCACTCCCCCACAGAACCTGCCTTCTGCACCATTAACAAGACCTAGGTTTTCCCCCTTACCTCGCAGACAATTTGGTTTCAATAAGCTCTTTAGAGGCTGCCTTGAAAGAACTAAGCTTATCTTGTCATGAAAATGCACATTGAGCAGAAGTAAATGAACGTGACTGTAGTGCACGAGCATATTTGGGTTATAAAGTCATTTACGCCAAAAGTAGCGGTTGGTTATTGGTTTCAGGCTCTTCACACATCAAATGATTTCTGGCAATAGAGATTAGCTTGGTTTGGGAAGTACACGTTGAATGCCATCCTGTTCTGTGGACTAAAAGGTGGCTAAGTCACTTTCCCCAGGGACTAGCCAGAAACTGCTGCCCCAGGAAGCTGGCTATTTGCCACTGGTGCCCTTCACATCCACTCCAGGAGGGAGCTGTTGTCAGAAAGCAACTTGGAGTTAGCCCTGGATTTCTAGGAGGAATGGAGCCCATTTTGCATGTTTGTCTAATTTTTGGCCACATTTTCATGAAATAGACTGACAGCTGAAAACAAATGAATTCTTCACTCTCACAGGGTCAGGCTTTGTGTGCGCTGTCCTATGAAACCAAGCTGTACTTTATTCTGTAACTGGATAGTCCTTCCTCCCAGCCCCCACCCGGACACTGCACCACAAACACACACAGAGCAACTTTAATATCTCTCAATCTCTTACTATAACTTTGACTGTCAAAGGCACCCTTTGTTAGATGGAGGGCGGGGAGGACAAGCATTAACTCCAGCTGAATACATCCAGAGCAATCAACAAATAGCACATGGAGAGTAGACTTTGATCTTGTGAAACCTCATGTTACAAAAGCATCCCAGGGAATTAATCTAAATTTTTAAATAAGTTTCAGTGTCGCATTTATATTAAATTTATGGGCCTTTGAGTTAGACTATTACCATGCAATCATGTCCATGGTTAATTTTAAAAATACTTTGCATTTACTAGTGTTCATGGTCTATAAAGCACTTTTATACTTGTTGCCTCATCTAATCCAGGCCTTCCCTGTGGGCCCAAGAGCTACTTTACATTCTTTACTGTGCAAATGTTTAAATATTAAATTTGCTTTTCAGTGACCATCTGCCTTGAGATTAAAAGGTCCAAGGAATTAGGAGGCTGGAGCATGAAACTGTTGATAATGTATAATTTTTGACGTACAAAAAGGCAATTTCATCTGGGCCAACTTAATCTGATTTCATTTTGGTTTTACATGAGCTAACCATGTAACATGGCCTGTTCTGATATTGACCAACTGTGCTGATCATCACTTCTCCAGTTTCTAGGCCATTCTGTCACTCCCAAAGTGACTCTGTTTAACTTGGCAAACAGGGTCATTATTGGCTGCCCCAGGAAAGGTACATATTAGTGGGAACTACATTCCATGTCACAGTGAAGTAGAAGGCTATGACAAGGCAGGATCTTTGGGAGCAAAAACTCAGGCCACAAAACACATCATATTTGTCCCCAGCCTGAAAGGAGTCCTGTGGCTCTGGAAGTGCTGGAAAAGAAGGAACTCAGGGGCGGCGCCTGTGGCTCAAAGGGGTAGGGTGCTGGCCCCATATGCCAGAGCCAGCCCCGGCCAAAAACTGCAAAAAAAAAGGAACTCAGCTTCACCAAGCACCAATGATGAGCCAAGTGTAGAGCTGGGCACAAGGCTCAGGGAGATTACCAAACCATCCTAAGGTCACAGCTGAGTGGCCTGTGGACCTGATCTCTCTTAAGTCCCTCTCCATTCTACTGCTTAGTGTCCCAAATGCAACCTGTGTGAAAAGCAGCCTTTGTCTACTTTCGATTTTGTCCAAAGACCTACACTAACGATAGAGTCAAAGAACATATGCAAAGACCATGGAAGCACATATGTTAAGGACTCACTGAGGGCAGAGGCTGAAATGCAACGCAAAGTGGGTGAGTAGGAAAGTCCCTTAGTTCAGTTGCTTGCACCCTCCCCCACAGAGACACAATTCAGCTACAGCTAGAAGCACTGGGAAGAACTTCTCACTTCGTTCTGTGACTAATTGAGGAGGGGAAAAAGTTGATGAAGGATCATGTTATAGAGGGGACCCAAATGAGAGCAGTCAATGCAGGCATCCTTCTTTGAATTAAAATTAGTTGGAGAAAAAGTGTCAGGAAGAGGTGGAACCACCCACTCCCCCACTGGCCCCCCCAAATAGAGTAAGATATGGCAGTGGGTGGCCTCCTGGAACTTAGGTCCCCAGGCTCCATCAATAGCCTCTAATAGAAAAGTATCTCCTGGACTAAGGGGCCAGGTAAGGAACTCAGGTGTAGACTTAGGGATCTGAGTGCCTAACCCTACATACCTTGTTATAAACCCAGACACTACTGTCTCTCACCCTGAGCTCATGTTTCTAGAAGATAAGATTGGCTTTTTTTTCCCCCAAATTTAAATTCACTCCCAGAACCATATAATGACATGAAAAAACTCACATCATTTTATGGTAAACTTAGAAATATTAATATAACTCAGAACTTCAATGTGTAAGGTACATTATATAATCAGGCCGGTTATGCATCCAATTTTTTCACTATTTTGCTTCAATTTTAGCTATTGATATTAATAATACATGTACAACATTAAGAAAATAGAACTGATTTTCTTAAAGAAAAATTTTGTCTGCAATCTGAGCTTTACTGTTTCAAACAAAACTTTTCGTGCATTCAAGTCAGCAGGGTTTGAGGTAATAAAATTTGTTGAAACAGTCAATTCAGTGAGTTGTAAAAATACATGGCACAAAATTCTTTAATGTCATTTTATGTTTTGTTTTAAATATTAGACTAATATTTTGTAAATTATAATTGTACTTCTTATTATTAACTGTAAATATTTATTGCATTGAAAAATGTACTCTGTGTTAAATAACTCAGAACAAGTACCAGGTGTGGTATTTAGTGTAAACAATGTCATGGCTTGGCTTTGCCTAGACTCCTTGGACTAATGAATTATTTATAAGAAATTCACAATATTAATATGAATGGTTCATATCCTTTTAAATGTGCAAATGTAACTGTGTGACCATGTAAAACCCTATAAAGTATACTCTTTGAATTGTTATTTTTCAAGAAATGCTTCTAATGCTTGTATCACATCAAGTAAAATCCAGTGTAGTAAGCTGAATATTCAAGTTGTAGAAAATAAGAAATGGGTTTTATTCTTTAATATAATAAAGCATAATTTATGAAATGGACACATGCATGTATCAAAAGGTCAATAAAAACCAGTTGTTGCATGAATGCAGTCTATGCCTGTGTGCCCCACAGTTCTTTGGTTCCTTGGACCATGTACATTAGAATCGGCCAGGCTACTTATTGCAAAATGCAGATTTCCCATTTCTCTATTGACTCGGAACATCTGGGGTATGGCCTAAAAATGTGCACTTTAAAATAAGCACTCTTCGGGTGATTCTTCAGAATGAGAGCTTTGGTTTGTTTTATTAAATTTTAAAAACATATGTCTATCTTTTAAATAAGTAAGCTGCTCTCATGGTTTAAAATCAAAAGCATAAAAAGGTATCCAGTGAAAAGTTACCCAGCTACTGCTGTTCCCTGTCCTCTTAGTCCATTTGTGCTGCAATAAAGGAATACCTGAGTCTGGACAATTTATAAAGAAAAGAGGCTGGGCGGCGCCTGTGGCTCAAAGGAGTAGGGTGCCAGTGGGTTCAAACCCAGCCCCGGCCAAAAACTGGAAAAAAAAAAAAAAAGAATAAAAAGAAAAGAGGCTTATACAGGTCATGGTTCTTCAGGTCATACAAGAAATAAGGTTTCACTTGCCCCTTCTAAATGCAGAACACAAATGTTTTCACACAATAAACAAGAAAATCCCACGAAGCTTATGTCGAACAGCTGGATGAAAATATTTCAGATTGTATATGAAGCGCGCACACTGTACCCCATGATTGCATTAATGTACACAGCTATGATCTAATAAAAAATAAAAATTAAAAAAAATAAAACAAAGAGAAAGAAATAAGGTGCCAGCATCTGCTTCTGGTGAAGGCCTCAGGCTGCTACCAAAGGCAGAAGATGAAGGGGAGCCAGTATGTACAGAGATCACATTGGGAGAGAGGAAGCAAGAGAGAGAGATGGAAGGGGGAAGTGCCAGGCTCCTTTTAACAACCAGCTCTCATAGGAACTAGTAGAGCAGAGAACTCACTCGCCCTCCCCCCAAGGAAAGGCATTAATCTAAATTCATGAGGAATCTGCCCCCATGACCTAAACACCTGCAGGGAGTGTGCCTTCAGCACTGGAGATCAAATTTCAACATGACATTTAAAGGAGATAAATATCCAAAGCTACCACCCCCTCCAATGTACGACCATTGTCCTATGGTTAGTTCCTTACATGTGTATGCTACTAGACATTTTTACACATATGCAAATAAGTAAAAATCTGTGTTTTCCTGCATCTCATTACCATGTTACAGAAATGGTAGCTTAAACATTGTTTTGCTCCTCGTTTACTTCATGGCATACCATTATCTGGACATTTTTTCATATCAGTATATGATATCTGAAATTTTACTTTCTGCTGTGTCAGTTACCCAAGGACAACCATGATTCAAAAATAAGGAAGTACAGTACAATAATATTTTGAGAGAGAGAG
This sequence comes from Perodicticus potto, assembly GCA_963574655.1. Classification (NCBI taxonomy): domain Eukaryota; kingdom Metazoa; phylum Chordata; class Mammalia; order Primates; family Lorisidae; genus Perodicticus; species Perodicticus potto. Next base: position 877 of record CAUYRH010115711.1, on the reverse strand, counting down.
ATATCACATTCACATAATTTTTATTACAGTATATTGTTATAAATGTTCTACTTTATTATTAGTTTTTCTTGTTAATCTCTTCTCGCGCCTAATTTATAAATTAAACTTTATCACAGGTGTATAGATATTGGGAAAAAAACATAATATCTATAGGGCTCAGTACTATCCATGGTTTCAGGCATCCACTGTGATTTTTGGAATGTATCATCCACAAATAAGAGGGGACCACTGTATGAAGTGCTTCTGCATTCTTTTCTATATCTGCATAGTATCCCCTAAGTTATTTGTTCACTTCCCCCACTGATGAAGATTTAGGTTTTTCCCAATATTTTGCTATTATCAACCATGTTACAATAAATAACATATATAATCTCATACATGAGCAAGTGTTGTTCTAGGAAAAATTCCTAAATGTGGAATTGCAGAAACAAAGAGTATATACTTTTATAAATTTGACAGTGATTTTAAATTGCTCTCTTCAGGACTTGAATACTACAATTTAAGAGCCCCTGCTTTCTGGCACAATCCTAGGCATCAGACAGCAGGAAAACTCATAAAAATTATGAATCAGGGAGGTGCCTGTGGCTCAAAGGAGTAGGGTGCCGGCCCCATACACGAGAGGTGGCAGTTTCAAACCCAGCCCCAGCCAAAAACTGCAAAAAAAATTATGAATCAAACTGAGAAAATCTACCTGAAAGTTCTAGATGTTTAGCCTACTGCCCACTTGAAGTCTAACTTTTCTTTTTTTTTTTTTTTTGAGACAGAGCCTCAAGCTGTCACCCTGGATAGAGTGCTGTGGCATCACAGCTCACAGCAACCTCCAATTCCTGGGCTCAAGCGAGTCTCCTGCCTCCGCCTCCCAAGTAGCTGGGACTAC
>CAUYRH010115708.1:0-13455 GCA_963574655.1 Perodicticus potto | reverse complement strand
TATAGACATTTTAACAATGTTGATTCTTCCCAGCCATGAGCATGGTATGTTCTTCCATTTGTTAAGATCCTCTGCTGTTTCCTTTCTTAGGATTTCATAATTTTCTTTATAGAGGTCCTTCACCTCCTTTGTTAGGTATATTTTCCTAGGTATTTCATTTTCTTTAAAGCCATGGTGAAGGGAATTGTATCCTTAATTAGCCTCTCATCTTGACTGTTATTGCCGTATACAAAGGCTACTGACTTGTGGACATTGATTTTATATCCTGAGACATTAGTGTATTTTTTGATGACTTCCAGGAGTCTTGTGGTTAACTCTTTGGGGTTCTCTAAGTATAAGATCATATCGTCAGCAAAGAGGGAGAGTTTGACCTCCCCTCCTCCCATTTGGATGCCCTTTATTTCCTTGTCTTGCCTAATTGTATTGGCTAGAACTTCTAGCACTACATTGAATTGTAATGGTGACAGAGGTTTTTTTTTTTTTTGAGACAGAGTCTCATTGTGTCACCTTCAGTAGAGTGCCGTGGCATAACAGCTCACAGGAAGCTCAAACTCCTGGGCTCAAGTGATTCTCTTGCTTCAGCCTCCGAAGTAGCTGGGACTACTGGTGCCTTCCACAATGCCTGGCTATTTTTGTTGTTGTTGTTGTTGTTGTAGTTGTCATTGTTGTTTAGCTGGCCGGGGCTGTGTTCAAACCTCCCAGCCTGGGTGTATGTGGCCGGCGGCGCCCTGCCCACTGAGCTATAGGTGCCATCCAGTAATTATTGAATGAATAAATTGAATGAATAAATAAATGAATGTATGAATGACTGGCTGTAGGGTGCTGTTCCCTTCCTTGCCTTCTCCCAGCAACCACAGCAAGAGTGTCCCTGGCCTCTGCAATCATCAGATACTAGTGAAACCATTAGCCTTAGTGATCCATCATCTGGGCCCACTAACTTAACCTCTAGCTTTCTTGAGACTCCTTCTCTCCCCCACAACAGTATTTCTGAATTTATGAGAATTCATGAGGAAATAACTATTAAGTATGAACTTTTGGGAGAAAAAAAGGCACTAACTATAGTTGCATAAATTTAAGGTGGTAATTTCTTTGTTCTCTCAAGTCAGAAACCTGTCTGAGGTTCTGACTGCACTAGTTTTGGACTATAAATGTTAGCAAGAAAGCTATGAAATTAATAAAAGAATAATACTTTCCTTCCTGAGGCACCTCTGGCATAAAAAGCTCCTGCTGACCAGGTGATGAACTGATTGAGGGCCCCTACCTGGCAAGCTTAGCCATTGCAAAGAAGTCTGAGCACTTTCCTCCTGGGAGGTCCTTTGCAGCCCACTGGATTGTTGAACAAAGTGGAGGGACCAGAACAGAAAGTTCTGTTCCATCCCATGCCCCACACATCTGTGTCCTATAAGCATGGTCACATCTCCATCGGTTACTTGATTCCATAGAATGACAAGTATTAGGGCTGGCCTTTAGGGCCCTTGGGAATTCAGGTCAATGTAACTGCAATTTGTGGGGTACAAGGACTGGGCTGAGCTTAGTGCTCTTAGAGAGGTGGTCTTTGGCTTTCCCTTGGGTGGAGATCTCACTCCTTAACTCCCTAGTCTGAGAACAGAACTCTCAGAGGTAACAACTTATGGCCTGGGAAGGTCAGCTTTGGAGAGGGATCAATAGCTCTACTAAATTAAGAGCCCCCGATGATTTTAGAGGTGCCTAAAAGGTTACCTACTCTTTCTAATTGTAACCCATCCAGGTCTTGAAGATTCTGTGGGTGTTAGAAATGCATTCATGTAAATTGAGCAAAATATAACTATTTGACTTGCTTATTAAAATTCAAATGTACGCTCAGCACCTGTGGCTCAACGGGCTAAGGTGCCAGCCATGTACACCTGAGCTGGTGGGTTTGAATCCAGCCCAGGCCTGCCAAACAACAATGACGGCTGCAACCAAAAAATGGCCGGACGTTGTGGCAGGTGCCTGTAGTCCCAGCTACTTGGGAGGCAGAGGCAGGAGACTTGCTTGAGCTCAGGTATTGGAGGTTGCTGTGAGCTGGGATGCCACAGCACTCTACCTGGGTGACAGCTTGAGGCTCTGTCTCAAAAACAAAACAAAACAACAACAACAACAAAAAAAACAAAATTCAAATGTAAAAGTAGGTGCTTAATACCTGTTAGTTATATCCACACATTTATCACGTCATTCTTATTGTGATTGCTTGAGATGGCTGCTAGCATTTTCTCCATTTTCCTCAGATGAGGAAACTGAAGAGGTTAAGGGACTTAGCAAAGACATCAGAAATGATACCTAATTAAAAATTTGGTCTGCTGATTCTAGTTCCATTTCCCCTTCTCACTTTACTACTTTCTCTCAACAGGCTCTTTATAAGCCAATAACATTTGTTTTAACTTTTGGATTTATCTGTCCATCGTCAGTAAGAAAAGTAGCAGAAGAAACACCAACTTTGGTCTTAAATAAACCTTATTTTGAATCCTGGTTGCATCGCTTAAAAGATTTGTGACTTGGGCAAACTACGGAGCCTCTGGGACCCTCAGTTCCTTACCTATAAAGTGAGGATACAAGTACCTGCCTTCCAGGGTTGTTGCTTTGAAGATTCTGAGTGATGATGTGTGTGATACGTGCCCAGCATGCTAAATGCTATCGTTAGCCAAACAGTTCTCAGGTTTTTTTCATGATGTATCCTCTCAATCCAGGTGAAGGTTTTCCTCTGTAAAACTTCCCTTTATTATTTGGCTCAGCGCCTGTGGCTCAACGGGCTAAGGCGCCAGACATGTACACCTGAGCTGGCAGGTTTGAATCCAGCCTGGGCCTGCCAAACAACAATGACGGCTGCAACCAAAAAATGGCCGGGCGTTGTGGTGGGTGCCTTTAGTCCCAGCTACTTGGGAGGCGGAGGCAGGAGACTCGCTTGAGCCCAAGAATTGGAGGTTGCTGTGAGCTGTGATGCCACAGCACTCTATCCAGGGTGACAGCTTGAGGCTCTGTCTCAAAAAAATATAAAAATAAATAAATAAATAAATAAAAGCAATAAATTCTTTTAAAAAAAACCAAAAAATAAAGAAAAGAAATAGTATATCGAGGTAAGAATGATTAAGTATGATATTAAAAAAGAACAAAAAAATAAAAAAGAATAGTAAGTAGGATAAGACAATTTATATAACAAAGGTGTCTTTCTTTCCAAAGCACATTCTTTTTTTTTTTTTTATTTTAAAGATGAAGGTTTTTGTAACATTCAAAGATCAATCAATGCAATTTACCATATAAAGAGAAGAAAAATACATTATTTTCATCTTTTTTGCTTTTATAGTTTTTCTTATTGCTATTTTAATTTTTACCAATCTCCTCTTGTCTCCTCGTGTCCTTCCTAGTCTGATGCTATGTGCAGAATCAGTCTGTATTTTATGTGGCCTTATTATTTCAACTAAGTTTCACAAATTAAGACTTAAAGTGATAGGCCCTTTCAGGTTACATAGGGAGGGTGGGAAGTATCAGAATGTGTGGTTCAATAAGTAAATAAGTAAATCTGAGTCACTGTGCTTTGTTTTCTGAAATAGAAACTGGGTACTCCAACGATTGTTAATGTGTAATGAGGGGAAACAAGAATACAAGTGAAGAATCACCCTACCATCAACTCAGATTTTGTAACAGGCCAAAAAAACCTTCCCTTTATTATTTTTATGACTTTATGAATCTATCTTTTCCCTGAATTACTTCAGTATTACAAACCCCTGTCCCCCAATTTAAAATTAATTTTGTATCTTTTTTTTTTTTTTTTTTGAGACCGAGCCTCAAGCTGTCACCCTGGGCAGAGTGCTGTGGCATCGCAGCTCACAGCAACCTCCAATTCCTGGGCTCAAGTGAGTCTCTTGCCTCCGCCTCCCAAGTAGCTGGGACTGCAGGCGCCCGCCACAACGCCCGGCCATTTTTTAGTTGCAGCCTTCATTGTTGTTTGGGATTCGAACCCGCCAGCTCAAGTGTACGTGGCTGGCGCCTTAGCCCACTGAGCCACAGGCGCTGAGCCTAAAATTAATTATGTATCATTTTAAATTCTAAATCTCAGTTCCTGACTGGATTGGAAGATTTGGGGGCCACTGGAGTAGGTCTTAGATCTTGGCATATGGTGTTGAATACATTTTACATGTGCAAGAAATTCTTAATGGAGCAAGGTGGCTTAGATTCTTTTGGGAGTAATTCTAGTGGTCGTAGTAGAAAGCAGAAGCCAGTTTGTTCCAGTGTCATTGACTGGTACTGCTCTGTCCAGATCAACTGTTGCTTTGAAGATTCTGAGTGATGATGTATGCTGGCAGCCTTTGCTATGTGCCAGCACACATGTATTTAGAATGACAGTAAGTTTGGGTAATGTATTCTCCAGTTTGTCCAATATAGAGACATAGGTCACTCTATGTTGGATAAACTGGAGAAGAAATACATTACCAAAACTTTTAAAACCTGTGTAGTAAGTCGAGGTGGCAGAGAGCCCAAACCATATGTTACAGAGCATCAGAGATCAAGTCTAAGATTCTTTCTAACTACCTTTGGGTCCTTGGGCCAGTTTTATCAGCTCTCAGAATCCATTTAGTCATCTTTAAAATGGGGATAACAGTCCTTCATAGGGCTATTGTAAAGTTAAAATGAGATTTATCGGCTCGGCACCTGTGGCTCAACGGGCTAAGGCGCCAGCCACGTACACCTGAGCTGGTGGGTCCAAATCCTGCCTGGGCCCGCCAAACAATGACAGCTGCAACCAAAAATGGCTGGGCATTGTAGTGGGCACCTATAGTCCCAGCTACTTGGGAGGCGGAGGCAGGAGACTCGCTTGAGCCCAGGAATTGGAGGTTGCTGTGAGCTGTGATGCCATAGCACTCTATCCAAGGTGACAGCTTGAGGCTTTGTCTCAAAATAAATAAATAAATAAATAAAAAATAAAATGAGATTTATCAAGGGGCAGGGGTTATAAATGTTAATATGCCATGCAATTTTATTTTTTATGTTTTTTTTTTTGTCTTGCAGTTTTTGGCCAGGGCCAGGTTTGAACCCGACACCTCTGGTATATGGGGCTGGCACCCTACTCCTTGAGCCACAGGTGCTGCCCGATTTTATTTTATTTTTTTGAGACAGAGTCTCACTTTGTCACCCTTGGTAGAGTGCAGTGGCGTCATAGCTCACAGCAACCTCAAACTGCTGGGTTTAAGTGATCCTCTTGCCTCAGCCTCCCAAGTAGCTGGGACTATAGGCACCTGCCACAGTGCCTGGCTATTTTTTGAGACAAGGTCTTGCTCTGGCTCAGGCTAGTCTTGAACCTGTGAGCTCAGGTGATTCACCCACCTTGGCCTCCCAGGTGCTGGGATTACATGCATGAACCACTGTGCCCAGCCATCCATGCAATGTTTTATAAAATTTTTTATTAAGAAAAATTTGGGGAGCTGGGTGTGGTGGTGCATGCCTGTAGTCCCAGCTACTTGGGAGCCTGAGTCAGGAGGAGCACTTGACCCCAGGAATTTGAGGCAGTACAGTACTACTATCACACCTGTGAACAGCCACTACACTCCAGTTGGGCAGCAAAGTGAGACCCATCTCTCTCTCTCTCTTAAAAAAAAAAATAAAAGAGAAGGACTTGGGTCCTTGTTACTACAATTCGAAAAAGGGAGGAAACAGTAAAAGGATGAAAATGAAACTAACTTGGAAACAATCAAATAGTGCTGGTCCATAATCAGGGAGGAAAGAAAAGTGAGACAATTTCTGGGGCCGGCACCTGAAAATTACTAGCCTGTCTGTGAGGCAGGTGGCGAGAAGGGCCCCAGTTAGAGAAAAGGTTTCCTTCTTCCTAGGCCTAGAATATAGAGGGAGCTCTGCATGGCTTGGGCCTGTGGAGTGGAGGAGCAAGAAACAGGTGTGACCTTGAAGGTCAAGACTAAAGGAAGATTCTGCAGAAGGAGAAGAGCCTATGCCAAACCCACGGCCGAGTGAGATGATGGTGAGCTGATATTTCCCAAGCACGCCTTGTTGTGGGCACTGTGGTTAGTGTTCCACAGACTGCCGCTCATTTACTCTTCATGGCAACCTCTGAGGTGGAGAGAGAGCTATCCCCGTTTTTCTGGCGGCAAACCAGAGCTCAGAGAAATTAAATCACCATAAGATCAGATCTTGTCCTGGGCGACTGGAGAGCTTAGCTTTCACCCACTATGCCTGTCTCTACTGAACCTTGTGAACTCCACTTGGTTTGTTTCCCTCCATTTACTTTGGAGTACAGACTACTTTGTGAACACACCAGGGGAGGCAGTGGTTGTGGTCTTGGTTGGAAGGTCGTTGCCCTGGAGAAGAGAAGGTGTAGGAAAGGTCACAATCCTAGAGAGACAATTGTGAAGAAACACATGCACACGTGCACACACACACACACACTGTTTTCTTTGGTTCCTTGGGTCATGGTGGGAGAAATTTACCAAAAGCAGGGATGGGGACTCAGATTGGCAGAGAGCAGGGGAGGGTGGTGAAGTTTGGGTTTGGGAAACCCTGCAGGAGCCCCATTTCTTCTCAGTGCTATGGGCTGAGATCACAATCTGTTCTCTGAAGCAATTCTGTTCTTCCTGAGAAGAGCTTATTTCCAGAGCTCTACAGGGCCTCTTATACATCCTGACCAGCTCCTGGGATATGACCCTAATATTTCACTCTTTCATACTGCTTATTAACAGAACATGACAGTGCAATTGAAAGAAATGGGCCTAGAAGAGAAAAAAAAAGGTGTTTTTTTTTAAAAGAGTTTTTTGTTTGTTTTAATGGTGAGAATCATTTGATTTCAATATAAAAAAGAGATTTCTCCATTTATTCCTCGAATCTTTCTTTCTTTTTTTTTTTGACAGTCTTACTATGTAACCCTTGGTAGAGTGCCGTGGTGTCACAGCTCACAGCAACCTCAAACTCTTAGGCTTAAGTGATTCTGTTGCCTTCGTCTCCCAAGTGGCTAGGACTACAGATGCCCACCACAATACCCGTCTATTTTTTTGTTGTAGTTGTCATTGTTGTTTAGCTGGCCCAGACTGGTTCAAACCTGCCAGCTTCGGTGTATGTGGCTGGTGCCGTAATCACTGTGCTACGGGTGCTGAGCCCCTTGAATCTTTTCTTGAGTCACCTCTTTATGGTAACTGTACTGGGTACAGAGATGAATAAGTCATACCCCAGTCCTAAGAAGCCAATGTAAATATGATATATTATGATTACTAGAATAGAAATTCTAAAAATGAAAGCCTCCCTTGTGCGGCGCCTGTGGCTCAGTGGGTAGGGCGCCGGCCCCAAATACCAAGGGTGCTGGGTTTGAACCTAACCCTGGCCAAACTGCAACAAAAAAATAACTGGGTGTTATGGCGGGCGCCTGTAGTTCCAGCTACTCAGGAGGATGAGGCAAGAGAATGGCCCAAGCCCGTGAGCTGTGACACCACGGCACTCTACCAAGGACAATAAAGGTAAAACTCTGTCTCTCAAAAAAAAAAAAAGAAAGAAAGAAAAGAAAGCCTCCCACAAAAAGAAGGGATTTCAAAGTAATGTGGTGAACTTCCTCATCCTGGGAGTTTCAGACAGATCCTGTATAACCACCTGGTCATCACGGGGGAGACTGGATTCTTGCATCAGATGGAGATATTAACTGTATGATTTGAAACTATTCTATCCTGGGGGTGCCAAGACCATATTAGTTGAGAGCAGAGGAGGAGTAAAAAAAAAAAAAAAAAAAAAAAAAGAAAAAGAAAAGACAGTATTAGTTAGCAGCAGCTACAATGTTGTGGTAGTTCTGCAGTTAAGGCAGAAGTAATGTGGCAGACGTTCCGAGTTGCCACGCCGAAGTCCATTCTGTCCTTCCACAGAAATCCAGTTTTGTTTCAGTTATGCTCAGCTTAAAATACACAGCTTGCAGGTACAATGTATTTGCCCGGTTCTGGCCAGTGAAATGTAAGACCCCGTCGCCAGGTGGGGCTTCTGGGAAAGCTTGTTAAATGGGGCCCAGTCATCTGGTAAGTGCAGCAGCTTTTGTCATTTGCCTTTTGTCCCTTTTGTCATTTTATCTTCTTCTAGGAATACGGCTGTGATGCTTGGAAGTGGGAATAGATATTTCATGACAAAAACCACTTACTGAAGATGGCAGGACAAAAAAAAGATAAGAAACTTGTGGTTTACACTTGTTAATGTGCTATTTTAAATGGCACACGAACTTTATGGCCACCTTGTATAATACAGTGAAAAATACTGTGAAGACCTAAATTCAAATTTGTTTTCTATTACTTATTGTCTATAAGACATTAGGCAAGTTACACGGATATCACTGAATTTCAATGTACACATCTATAATAGTTACTAAAATATACCTATTTTTGAGGTTATTGGATTGATGAAATGAGAAAACATGGGTGAAATGGTCTAACACAGTGCCTGCTACACAGGAGGACCTCAATTTCCTTAATTTTTGTAATTGGATATCTCCCCACATAAGCCCCTTGAGACTGTTAAAACAGATGCTGATTTTAGTTAAGGACAGCTTCCATATTTGAGATGTACATTGATGCTTATTTGGAATGCTCCATTGATAAGTGGAGAGACAATATTAGAAATCCTATTTAAATTTATTTTTATATTATCTTTCAAACTTCTTTTTTTTTTTTTGAGACAGAGTCATACTATGTTGCTCTCTGTAGAGTGTGGTGGCATCACAGCTTGCAGCAACTTCCAACTCTTGGGCTTAAGCGAGTTTCTTGCCTCAGCCTCCCAAATAGCTGGGACTACAGGCACCTGCCACAGCATGCAGCTATTTTTTTGTTGCAGTTGTTTAGCTGGCCTGGGCCAGATTTGAACCCGACACCCTCAGTGTATGTGACTGGCACTGTAACCACTGTGCTATGGGTGCCGAGCCTATCTTTCAAACATTTTTATTCTGAGTATGTTTTATGCTTAAGTATATATGTATAATCATGATATAATTTATAAATAAAAAATGCAATACATGGAGTGTCAATCAAAAAGTTTTGGCAACCACTTCAAACATTGCCTACATCATTATGACTTGGAATGCTTGTTAGAAAAGGAAATTTCTGGGCCCCCAATGGATCAGCAGCTTAGTGGTAGGGCCATGAAAACTTAAAAAACTGCTAAGATTATTTTTATATTCACCCAAGTTTTAGAAGCAATGAGGAAATTCTCTTTGTATGCCCAAGACATATGGTGCCAATTTTTTGTGGAATTCAGGGCCCTTAATGTCCAGTTCCTTTTGTAGTAGTATAGAGTAGCATAAGACTGGTTATCTCATGGTTACTATTCAAGGTTATTAAAGCTGAACTTTAGAAACATGTGCCTGAGTCTGGACCTGCCAAAGGCAAAATGGAAGGAGGTAAAATTTGCCTTTTTGACCTTGTTTCCCCCGTTTCAGTATCACCAATTTCTTTTCCTCTCTCAAGCTTACCACGTTCTCAAAATAACTCAGTGTTTTGCAAGACCTTCCTCATGCTCCTGCTTTCTACTGAGATTGGATCATATGCCCGTAATCCAAGAAATTCCCTTTAAATTTATGTGCCGTATAAACCCACTCCCATGGTAATAATGGACTCCTTGCGATAGTTTGGAATAACAAATGAAAAGAGCTTGGGTTTTAGAATTATTCATATAATGAACACTCAAAAATACATACCAAAGTCTCATCATATGATAGGCACCATGCTAGACACTGTGGGTCTAAAATTAGAATGAAAGTACTATAGTTCTTACTTTAAAAGAATATGGAGATTAGTGTGGAGAAACACCCCCAAAGCATTCATTACTCTGCGGTGACTGCTGTAGTACGGACACGAACAAAAATATAGGAAAAGATTGTCCAGTCAGCTTAGGGGAGATAAGGGTGGCTTATAGAAAAGGCATCACATGAGTTGATGGATGAGGAGTTTGCCTAGAGGGAGAAGAGTGTTCTAGGCAGAGAACTCAGCTGTGCAGAGACTCAGAGCAGGAGAGAGCTAGAAGTTTCTAGAAACTTGGAGTGGTTTGGTTTTTCTGCAGCATTAGGCGTGTGGTGGGAATGTCAGGAAATGTGGGTTGGGCCCAACCATGCCATGGAAAGGAGTTAGGATTCATAATCTTAGCAATTGGGAGCCGTGGAAGGATTTTAAGGCCGACAGATACCATCAGATTTGTGTGTCTTAAGATCACTCTAGCAGCAGAATGGAGGGTAGATTGGAAGCAACATCAGCCTACAGAGAAAAAGCCAGTCAGAAGGCTAGTGTACTGAGACGGTGAGAGAAGACCAGGCCCAGAGAAGGAGCTGGTGATGGGGGTGGAGTGGAGGGGACAGATTTGAAAGATAATCACTGGTTCGAATCAATAAGATCGTGGTGACTAACCGGATGTGAGCAGTGAGGGACTTGGGTTTCTACCACTAGTAATTAGGCGAATGGTAGGGCCATTTCTCTGAAAATGGATTTTGGAAAAGGGGGCAAATTCCTGGTTCTGCCACTCACTAGCTGTCTGAACTTGACAAGTAATTTGAGTTTTCTTAGTCTTGTTTCTTTTCATTTACAAAATGAAGTTGTGACCTCAGATGTAAGGGAATGTGGGAGGCACTCCCTCCACCATGAAGACTAACAAAAATAACAATCTAAGAAAATCATTCATTTGCAAGTTCAAATGTCAATTTTACTTGCCTCAGGTAACACAAAGTTTTAGCATAGTAACAAATGCATGTATCTTCAGAAAGACGAATTATGTGCATGTACACAGTGGCACTGGCTTGTGTGTGCATGGAGAAGCAGTGTCAGGATATTCATTTTTTTTTTTTTTTTTGAGCAGAGCCTCAAGCTGTCACCCTGGATAGAGTGCTGTGGCATTACAGCTCACAGCAACCTCCAATTCCTGAGCTTAAGTGAGTCTCTTGCCTCTGCCTCCCAAGTAGCTGGGATTACAGGCGCCCACCACAACGCCTGGCCATTTTTTGGTTGCAGCCGTCATTTTTGTTTGGCGGGTTTGGGCTGGAATCGAACCTGCCAGCTCAGGTATACGTGGCTGGCGCCTTAGCCCGCTGAGCCACAGACACCGAGCCGAGTGTCAGGATATTCAAGGGACTGTAATAAGTGGTCACCCAAGGGTGGATGGGAGCATGGGCCGGGGAGAGTGGGAGGATGAAGATAGGTATGGAACAAGATTTTTCTTTCTTTCTTTTTCTCTTTTTTTCTTTTGGCCAGGGCTGGGTTTGAACCCGCCACCTCTGGTATATGGGGCCCACACCCTACTCCTTGAGCACAGGTGCCGCCCCAACAAGATTTTTCCATGCGTTCCCTTTTATATTATTTTAATATTTCAAACATGGCTGCATTACCTATTTTAAAGCATGAAAATAAAAATATAAAGTCCTTGGGTGACTATAATGGTATGAATTTCAGACATGGGTTCAAGGGTTCCCACCAAATGGCCTGAGGTTCTTTTACTTCCATTCTTGAAAAGCCCGAATCTTTTCTGGGATTTTCTTCCCAGCCTTCTCCCTTGGCTAACTCCAACTTCATCTCAGGTCACATATCACCTCCTTCCTTTTACCCCCACCCCCACCCCGTTATCCCATTATGCCATTAGCATTCCCTCTCCTGTTTTCTCATGGGACGTTGTGATAATTGCAGTGTGATTTTTCTCTCACTGGACCATAATTATTGATTTATTTGCCTTTCTACCCATTAGACCATGAACCCATTACTCAGCTCATAATGAGTGTTCAAGAAACGAATGTATCCTGTGTAAGGTGTAGTGACCTTGTGCCATGAGCTTTTAGAGACAATTTTGATTTTAAACATTTGTTTCTTTGTTACCTTGAGCACTAATCAGCCCAATGTGCTGATTCTTCCTTTCTTTTCCTCCTTCCCTCTCTCCATCCCTCCTTCCCTTCCTTCCTTCTTTCTTTCCTTCTCTTCTTTGTTTTCTTTTTTCCCAAAACACACACAGAGATGATCACCTGTTCCTGTCTTAATTCTAGTTTTTGAGTAAGTCATAAAAATCTTTCAGCTGTATTGTTGACATAGAAAAAGGCAAAAATTCATTTTTATGTAATCCTGTGGTCCAAGGGATATGGGAGACTTAAAAGAAATTCAGAGGCTGTTTCTTTAATTAGACTGTGAATTCTTTGAAAGCAGAAACAGTATCTTTGCCTCCTTTGCACTGGCATATTGCACAGTGCCTGGTACATAGTATGTACTCAATAAATGTGTTCTGAAATTAATCGCAAAAATTAGCAGGGCATCCGGGCACGGTGGCGCACACCTATAATCCCAGCACTTGGGAGGCTAAGGCGAGTGGATTTCCTGAGCTCGCCTGAGCCACAGTGAGACCTTGTCTCTAAAAAACAGTTGGGTGTTGTGGCAGGAGCCTGCATTCCCAGCCACTTGGGAATCTGAGGCAAGAGAATCACTTAAGTCCAAGAATTTGAGGTTGCTGAGAGCTGTGATGCCATAGCACTCTACCAAGCGTAAAAAAGTGAGACTCTGTCTCCCCCACAAAAAAATAAATAAATAAAAATTAGCAGGGCGTATCTTGTCTTCTCTTGAAAATTTTTGTCTGGAGTTGAAGAACTCTGAATTTTGGCAATTAAATTAAATATACCCAGAAGCAGGATAATGGTTAAGAGTATAGAAGTGAAGGACAGGTAGACTTGGATTCAAATTCCTTTCTCATTATTAATTGTACACACACACCAGCCCCTCCCTCCCCTGCCTCCCATGATTATTGGGGAAATTAAATGAGATGACCAAAGTAAAGGCCTTAGCACAGGCTGGACACCTGGTACTCACTCAATGTTATTTCATTGAACATGTTATTTGGCTATTATACTGAAAAATTTTCAAGGCCAGTCCAACAGCACAGATCTTAAAATTACAAAAGCTCAAGGAGCTTCCAGCAAGAGAGGAAAGAATAGGGAAGAGAGACTGGATTAGAAGCCAGGCAGCTGAGGGTTCTTGCCTCTCAAACTTAGTTTTTTGTTAAAGCTAATATTGGAAGACTGGAGAAGCAGGGCTCCGGAGTCCTGAATACCGAGTGCCACATAATGATTAAAGCAAAGTTCAGTGCTGGCTGGTGGCTGCGTGCCTGTCATCTCGGAAGTGCAGCCCTGTGCCCATCTGATTCATTTGTAACAATAGCCCTGTCTGCAGCTGGGATGGAAGAAGGAGGGATGACAAAGGAAGGTTGGAAGATTTATAGGAGAGGAATATTTGAAGGGAGGACTAAACAGACTAATATTCCTAGTGCTTTTTAACTCCTCGATCGCCAGGAACCTCGGTGAGGCAAAGTGCTGGTTTATTCAGCTTTTATGCAGCTCAGTTCCCTGTTGAGAACACAGCCAGTCTGAGTCACGGAGCGGGGGGGGGGGGGGGGTCAAGTGACGGCATCTTCTCGGTGGAGTGAGTGTGTTGCTTCCCAGATTGTCCCAGCGGCGGGGTC
>CAUYRH010115703.1:0-12265 GCA_963574655.1 Perodicticus potto | reverse complement strand
ATTGTATAAATGCCTTGACACGGAATGAATTATCATGATTGCCTGACAAGAGTTAAAATCTGTGCAATAATTTGAAGCAGGAAGAAGTTATATATGCTTTGGGGGTATAAAGGCTTCATGGCTCGGCGCCTATGGCTCAACGGGCTAAGGCGCCAGCCACATACACCTGAGTTGGCAGGTTCAAATCCAGCCCGTGCCCGCCAAACAACAATGACGGCTGCAACCAAAAAATGGCCGGGCGTTGTGGCGGGCGCCTGTAGCCCCAGCTACTTGGGAGGCGGAGGCAAGAGACTCGCTCGAGCCCAGGAATTGGAGGTTGCTGTCAGCTGTGATGCCACAGCACTCTATCCAGGGTGACAGCTTGAGGCTCTGTCTCAAAAAAAAAAAAAAAAAAGAAAGGCTTCATGAACAATCCAATAGAAAAATGAGCCAAAGTTTTAAACAGGCAATTCACAAAGAAATATTCATTAAAAAGAGAAAAGGAAGGAAGGGAGGAACCAGGAAAGAAATATGGGAAAGTCAAGACTGATTTCTTATTTGGCTTCTTGGAGAAGACAGCATTGGATATAAGTCTCAGGTAATGAAGTATGATTGTCATTGGTGAAAATGTGTAGCAAGGAGCCCAAAGTATAGAAATAACTCAGGCACAGAGATGTACAGGTTAAGAAACATGGAGCAGGAGGGAAGCAGAAGTCCAAGGTGTTTGCTGGTTCTTAGAAGAGGCATAAGGGTCACAATTTATTGTTCTGTAACAGAAGGCTTTTAATTTCAAGTGATGAGTCCATCCACAATCCCTCAGGAGGTGAAATTCTAAGGAAACTGAGGCGAGATTATATTATAAATCTGAAAGTTCTTAAAAACTGGTTCCCTTCTGGGATAATGGGCTTCTAAGTAAGATGAGAATTAGTTACTTGGCAATATCCTTGATAAGCCAACTTTGCATGGGTGGTAATGGTCTGTGGGCCTGCCAGAGACCAGGGTCTGTGATGGCTCTTTGAGTTGCAGTGATTTTATCCTCATCTCCCACTAAAGGGCAGAATTTGAAATGAGCCTTTATACAGGGTTGATAATAAGGGTGTGACTAACAACAGTACTGTTTTATAATAATCTCCAGAAGTTACTTCTTAGGTTTCCTGAGCCTCATATTTTGTGAAGGTAAATGATCAGTGACTATATCATTGCTTTTAGTTTATCAGTTCTAAGGAGTTATAAAAAATGTTGAGTTTGTTGCTATTAAGGTGCTTCCCTTTCTCTTCTCAAATCCCATGTCAATAGTAATCAGCAGTAATGTCATCCATGTCTATCCAAGACCAACATGCATCTATTCATGTACTAACAGACTCTGTAAGGCAAGAAGATCCCAGGTTGTCAGTATGAGAATTAATGTGGATATTAACACAGACATCATCAAATCAGTTACTCTGGCACTCTAGTTTACTAAATGGTGCTATTGAATAGGGACCATGTTGCCTAATGGGTTTGAGCTTTAATTTTCTCATAATAAGGCCAATGAGTAAATGGATCTTCCTATGGACTTTAGCGCATACTCGCTCTTACACTTTAGGACTGCAAGAAAGTAATGTGTTTTATGCCCTGCTACATTCAGATTTTCCATTAGAGAAGGCCTATCTAAGCCCAATATCCTACATCAATTTTAATAAAGAGAAATTACATTTAATTGTGTCTCTATCATTTCACATTAATCCATTATGAATATTTTATTCCACAACGTTAGAAAAATTGCATTCACTTATTAGTGAAGAACAGTCTTTTATAAGGAGTGCTTTATACTTTAAGACCTCATAACTTACTTTAAATATTTCAGGCACTATAAATGGTAAGAAATGAAAAATAAGTCTGAACCCATAGAGTAAGGACCATTTAGAAGTCTTTTGTCTTCAGGTTGTGATCATACAGTTAAGCTTTTTTGATGTGCTCAGCAGGTTAGAAAATTCATATATTTCTGGAGTGATCCATGAAAGATGACTTCATCATAATGAAACACTTAAATTTGATTCTCGAGAGTTATAAAATTATTGCCATCTTTTCCTCATCAGGAAAAATAAAGAGGCTATTTTTTTGTTTGTTTAACATCAAAAACCAGACACTATTTCTGATAAAATGTAAAATCTCTCTTCTGATCTCTAGCTGTTCTCAGTTTTCATAGTCATGCATAATTATTATTTTTTGCAAATAAACAAATTTGAGGCAAAACATTAATTTGATATGATATATACAAATGCTCTTCTGGGGAAGAAAATAAATTAACAGGTATAAGTGTGTTTTCCTAATACCTACTGTGTATTTCCATTTTTACAAAATCCTAGAAAAGACAAAACTAATGTATACTAATGGAAAACAATCAACAGGTTTCTGAGGCTTACGTACAGAAAGGCTTGGCTGTCATGGGGCACGGGGGAACTTTTGAGGGTGATAGAAATATTCTAGAACTTGCTTATGGTTGTAGTTAGAAGGGCCTGTAAATTTATTAAAGTTGATCCAAACATACACTTAACATGGGTTTATTTATTGTGGGTAAATTATACACCAATAAAACAAATAAAAAAAGTGTACGCCTTGGCCATATTTTTCTAAATACAGCCAAGGCATATTTGAGTGATGGCTGTCAGTCCTGTGTTTGACACGAGTCATAGTGCTTTGTGTTGTGATGGATCCTCTACTACTTCCTGGGTTTCTTTAAAGGAGAGCAGGAACTAAAGACATTTGTGAAACAGTGTGGCTGCAGAATGCGGTGAGATTTTTATCTTTTTCCCCTAATGCAGTGTATTAAACTTTGCTTATCCATACATAATTGAACAGTTTACCCTCTTTCCCTAAGTGAAATGTGTGAATGGAATGTTTTAAAACATTGTACTTAGATTTTATTTTATGATATTGAGGCATTTGTATTTGTTACTAATTTACATAATAATTGATTAAATTGCACAATTAAAGTAACAAGGTAAAAAGGCCTGGAGAGGTTTGGGATCCAGTACAGCTGGTTTAGTTGCAGGTGCAGCAGGAGACACTCAGGTGAGGGAGCATTTGCAATGGAATCGAGGCCTTGGCCCACTGCACATTGCGCTGGGGTTAGGTGTGCCCTCCATAGGAGGCTGTTCCTTAGGCCTTCTAAGCAAAAGTATGCAGACATACTCAAGAGGAGCAAGCAGCCAGGAACACCAGCCAAGCCACAAGCACCAGTCTGTGTGTGTTACAGATGAAATTGAGAGGCTAATTCAAGGAGACTGTTACTAGTTGAAGGCACTTAAGACTGACGTGTCTCTATGAACAATCAGCCATCCAAAGAAGTATACATGCAGGAGGGATTAATCATGGAATTGCAGAGCTGGAAAGGAATTTTAAAAGTGCAGTGTACTCAACTTCCGCTGAAGCTGGCATCCCAGCTGCCAAATTCCCAACCACCCTACTTGAACATCTTCAAATATTAGGACATCCTTGGCAGTAGCGAAGAAGAAAATTTTAGAAGTGAGAATAGAAAGCTTATCACAAAATGTGTAGTAAATAGGTCAGTAGTAAGTCGGTTTCCCATCCTTGTTTACCCTCATTTTGGTTCCTAGATCATGGAGGCCTGGATTTCTCTTTGAAATCTGGTCTGGTCAGCCTTTGCTTTAGGTGTGTGTCTTCTCCCTCCTTAAAGTGTGATAACTTCTTAGGTGATAAGGGGCAGCCACATACTAATAGATATTGGACAACATCAAACTGGCTCAGAAATCTTCTTGGTGAGGTAAATATTTCACTTATAGCTGCTAAAACTCCTCACAAATGGCCAGGCATGGTGGCCCACACTTGTAATCCTAGCACTCTGGGAGGCTGGGGTGGGTGGATTGCTTGAGGTCAGGAGTTTGGAGCCCAGGCCGAGGAAGAATGCGTCCCTTTCTCTACTAAAAATAGAAAAACTGAGGCAAGAGGATCTCCTGAGCCCAAGAGTTTGAGGTTGCTGTGAGCTACGATGATGCCATGGCACTCTAACCAGGGCAACAGAGTGAGATTGTCACAAAAAAACAAAAAGAAAAAGAAAAACTCACACTCTTCTGTACTTAGATAAAATGTTCTACTTATCCTTCAGAGCCGGATTCTACCATCTCTCTTCTAAAGGTTTATTCGATCGGCCTCCTCCTCCCAGCATGAGCCCAATTCTAGAAAAAGTGAATTGCTCCCTTGCATGACTCTCGTGGCTTGTCAGTATGGCTCTTTAATAGCCTTTATGTTTTGTTATAATCATATATACATATATGCCCATGTGTTCTAGGGAAGGCAGATGTCACGATATCTGTTTATTTCAAATGTCCATCTTTCGTGAGTCTTAAAGATTGGCAGTTAGGCCCTCAATAAATGTTCTGTTGAATGAATAATTTTCAGTTTGGGGGAAACTACTTGAGTTATTTCTCTATTCATTTGTTTTGGTGAGCCTATATCAGAAGTTGCGTTTAGAGTATGAGTTTCATGAGGGTAACGAGCACGTCTGTCCTTCTGCTGTCTCGGCTGTGTTGCCACACGAGCAGGTGCTCAGGAAACATTTTGAGAAAGCACAACTTTAATGAATGAATCTTTTGCCTCCTAAGGAGACTTCTGAAATATGAATGGATTTAAAATTAATCTCTAATACCTTCTGTGAACTTTTTAAGTCAATACATTTCTTGTGCAAACTTTTGTAAGTGGATAAAATCCTCAGAAATCATTCTGAGGAAGCTGATGGTATAGAGATGAAACAAAATAAAGAGGCTGTGGGCAGTCAACCCTCCCTTTCACTTTTCTTCCCATTCCCCACGATAGAGCAGGATCCTCGAAATCCTTAGGGTTCTTTGGAGCATACTTTGAAAGTCTCCAATTCTGGCTCTAATTTAGAGGAAACTGAGGTCCATGGTGGTTAAATGACCTTTCCAAGGTCATAAAGTTATACATGATAGAGCCAACCTTTATCTTTTAATTCTTAATTCCATTGCCCTGCCAACTACCATTCATGTTTCCATTTTGCTGTGTTTCATGGATAGCATCTTAAGGATTTAATTTTTTTGTCTAATAAAGATCTTCCCCATTCCTTAAAATGCACGCACCCTCCCAGTTGTACCAGCTTCACTCCGCTGGATTGTTCTCAGGGTCGTCATCATGGCACTCCAGGGTCGTTGCTTTAATGTTTCTGAACGAGTCAGTCTCTCCAGTCCCCTAGTCACGTGCACCGTTCTCTCTCGAGTGCCTGAAGAGAACCCTAGAGTATATTCCAGATGGGCAAAAGTCACCCAACATGTTGTAACGGGGGGAGGCGAACACGCCATGTGGATGAAAGGAACCATCTACAGGTTAATCAGTAGTAGAGCCACAAAAATGTTCAAAGTTTTGTTTCAGAAATAAAGCAAGCTGTATTTGTTGTAACTTCTCTCTTTGAACTTAACAGAATGCTGATAATGCCACGCTGTGTTTATAGTCCAGATTTGTGCTGAAGACTTTCAACTTTGCACTCCCCTGTGTGGTGTCTCTTATCCAAGACAGAACTTTAAATAAAAGCACATAGCAGTAGCTGAAGCAAGAATCCAGTACGGAACTTAGCTGTTTGTACGCAGTTTCTGCAGATTTATACGGTTTCTGGAAGCTCTCTGTATGCCTTAGTAAGGGAGAGCTCTTGACTTATCTCACTAGTTATTAGGAACTTGGGTATTAGTCATCTTGTAAAAATTAATGTTTACTGACTGTGATAATCTAAATATGGAAACTACATTAGTACAAGAGGAATCACCCAGAAATACTCACTGACATAAATAGGACATGCCTACTTGCCTGCTTTTCTCATTTGTTTTATTTAATAACTTTATAGTGTTTTAACAAAGTTGGGGTCTTCCAAGTATGCCCCCACAATCATCACTGAGTAGAGTTTCTTTACCTTTAGTCAGCCTTACTCTAAATTTGGTTTTTCTGTTCATCTTATCAAATTTATATTGGAATGCAAAACTGAAGACTAAGAAGGTCCTGAGAAAAACACTTGCTTCAGTGTATTCACTTCATGTAATAGAAGGGAGGTGCAGACAGAAAATGTGGGTAGCCCAAGCACAGGGCTTCCTAGGCAGTGTTCCCTTTTTCTTAATTCTCATGTGCTCCAGAAAGTGCACCTTCAGTTCCTGCCAAATCCTTCCCGTAGCCTTTCTCCTCTTGTTATGATGATCTCACACATCTATAAGTTTTTATGGGGTAGAAAGGTGATTTCTTTTTGTGTTCCTATGATAAAGTGTTGCTCTGCAGCTCAGAAGTTAATAGAGCTAGTGGAGTTTAGTAGAATGGAATTTAAACTTTTCTACTTTAAAACCCAGTTATTCTGCTAATCTGAAGGTGGCAAAAAAGGGTGACCATTTATTTTCTCTCTCACACAAAGCAAGATTGTGAAGAGACTCATTCTCTGAATGAAAGGAGAGAGAAGAAAAGTAGGAACATTCTCATGTTTTATTCAGATGTTAACAAAGAAAATTGAGAAGTGTGTTTCCCTAAAATTGACACCATTTTTATTCCAAACATTCTGGTAAGTGATAGCAGATGACTGTGCAAGCTTCTGTAGAGAGACAGGAGTTTTTCCAGGAGCATAGTCCTGGTGAGAAGTATTACCTAAAAGTCACACACTTAACTGCTTTCAATGTTGTATATTTTCACATGCTGTGTACATACATATGTGTATTAATAACTGTTCCCTAGACGTCACTTCAGCACTCGGAGAGCTCAGTGTTGCTATGCGAGAGCTGGAGATGGAATCAGACACAGACTGCAGTTTAGCAAGGAAGATTTGACAGAGATGCAGGAACAGAGATGGCCTGAAGTTGTGAAACTTGATGCTCGTGGGTCTCTTGCTGATCTCTGATGTAATACCATGTGTCCAGTATTCATGGAATCCATCTTCCCACTCCACAGACAATACATATAACATTGCCAGTATTTGTAAAGCACTTATATCTTTTCTTTCTTTCTTTCTTTCTTTTTTTATTGAGACAAACTCTCACTTTGTTGCTATCGATAGAGTGCCTTGGTGTCACAGCTCACAGCAACCTCAAACCAACTGTTGGGCTCAAGTGATCGTCTTGCCTCCACCTCCTGGTAACTGGGACTACACATGCCTGCCTCAACACCCAGCTATTTTTTATTTTTTTTTTAGAGATGCGGTGTCACTCTTGCTCAGGCTCGTCTTGAACTCCTGAGCTCAAGCAACACACCCACCTTGACCTCCCCAAGTGCTGGGATTACAAGGGTGAGGCACCACGTAAAATACTTATATCTTAAAAACTAGACTACTCACATGATGAGTCGTTGAATCCACCACGTGGATTGTGCATAGAAATCCCTTTGAATGTGATCTGCGGATAGAAGCCCCAGACATACAAGTCTGTTATACTCTATTATGCATGTGATTTATATCAATATTCATAAGAAGGTTTGTGTTACAGCAATATATCTTAGATGAATTCCTTATACTTCGTTGATACATGTATATGTATACGTACCTCCTAGTAATTCATTGAGGTACTTAGGGCTGAAATTGCTCTTCCTATTCCACCTATGGCCCAGATGGATAAAGTAACATCCCAAGTCACAGATCGTATATACTATGGTACAGCTAGGACCAAAACCCAATTTGTGGCTGGGCCTGGTGGTTCATGCCCATAATCCTAGCACTCAGGGAAGGATTAAGCACAGGAGTTCAAGATGAGCCTGAGAAAGAGTCCCTGTGTCCACAACAACAAAATAAAAAGAAGAAGAAGAAGAAATTAGCAAGTGCTGGCATGACAACATATACATGTAGTCCCAGCTACTCAGGAGGCCGACTTAGGAAGATTGTGTGACCCCAGGATTTTGAGGTTGCAGTGGCCTATGATGAGACTACTGCTCTGTACCCAGGGTGACACAGCAATACTCTGTCTCAAAAAAATAAATAAATACAAAAAAAAATTGTTGCATCCACAACATATCCCACTTGAGTAGTTTGTATTCTTCAAAAAGAAAATAGCCAAGATAAACTGGAAACTGCCCCTCCAGTGAAGGTCATACGTAACACCAGTGTATCAAACAACCTTTTTATGCCAGGTGTGTCAAACAGGGACCAGAGCTTTGTCGTATTTAGTCCCCAGGCACATCTGCGGGACCCACCACTCCACATCCTGCTGTCATTCCTTTGATTTTCAGAGCACGCAGATGTTCAACCAAAGTGTTTGGGAGAGAGATAGTTCCAATGGCAATGGAGTTAACCTAGTTCTGGATTCATGCAGGTGTCATTTTATAGACCTTGCAGGTTCCACACTACACTCCCTTTTACAATGAAATTTTACCATGAATTGGAGGGAGAAATTCCTGAGCTCAGGCAACAGCGCCTGCTAGTGGGAAGAAACTAATACTTAAGGTAGGAGAAGGTTTTGTGCAGCTCAAAAGAGTGCTATCCTGAGAGGCCAAAACGCTGGATTCACATCCGTCTCTGATGGTGCCTGGCTGCAAGATCTTAATCAAGGCACCGTCTCTCTCTTAGTCTTTGTTTTTACATGTGGAAATGAGGAGGCTGGACTGAATGCTTTCTAAATTTTCTGCACGATCTAGGACTCTAAATCATCTTAGCAATATATTGTGGGCATTTTGTCACTAAGTGGAGAAACAAAAGTCCACGTAAGACTAATTGGCTTCCCAAGGAAACGCTGCTAGGTGAGAATACGGCCCATTTCTGGGTTCAGGTGCCGGTAGTATGTTCCAGATTAAAGATCACTAGACTGGGCTTGCATTGCAGCTCAGCTACATACTTAACTTCTCCAACTACACACAGGTTATCACTCCTCTGTTAACTGATCTGTTAAAAGAGGATAATAGTTTTAATTAGCTTTTAGTTATTATAAGATTGAAATGAGAATTTAGAATTTATAAAGACCTATGTGAACTTGCAGGATTATTTTTAATCTTTGTATATTAGAAATTTGGAAAAAGTTCTGTTTGTTACAATTTTATTTCTTTTTTTTTTTTCTTTTTTGTTTCTATTCTAGATCTGTATACTCCACACAGGCAGGTACTATAAAGTAGAAATCTTTTTGTAGTCACAGATTGTCTTAGTCTGTTCTGTGATGTTCTAACAGAATACCTGGGACTGAGTTATTTATGAAGAAGAAAGATTTATTGTCCCACATTCTAGATGCTGGGAAGGCCAAGGTCAAGGCACCAGCAGGTTTGTTGGTGTCTGGTATCTGGTGAGGGCTGCTGTCTTCTTCCAGGATGGCACCTTTGCTGCACGTTCACATGGCAGAATGTGAAAGGCAGCAGAATGTTACACGAAGCCACTTTGAAAAGCCTTAATTCCATTCATGAGGGAGAAGTGCTCAAGGCCTAACCACCTCTTAACGCCCGCCTCTCAATATTATACCACATATCATATTGGCTACCCCTGAAGTTTGGAAGGTACACGTTCAAACCATAGCAAACATCTTGTGTAAGATGGAAAGGGTAATGTGAGCACTGGAGAAAACTGCAGGTGAAATACTGATTCCTTTGCATCAAAGTTTAAGTGTATATTTATACTTCATATGTGTGTGTGTGTGTGTGTGTGTGTATACTGTTAACCTGAGAATCTATTCTGTTAACACTCTTATTTCCTCTTTTATTCTTTTTTGAAAAAAGAAGGTAAGAGGGACATTTGAGACCTAATGCCATGTACAAAATGAATCACAGTTGTCCATCTGCAAACTGGCCACACTCGTGTCTCATGTCAATATGATTATGACAAGTTATGTCTGTGATACGTACATAGATTCTACCTCATCCAGAACATACGGAACGTGGTTTGGGGATTGATAGACATTTGCATGGTCATGTATCCCACATTGAACTCTTAACTGATTTTATAGGCCATGAAACCTTTTTAAGTTTTAGTTTTTTCATTATTAAGATGAAGATGATTATAGCCTTTGATTTACCACATTCAAAATTATTGAGGGATCAAATGAATTGACAAATAAGATAAAACATGATATAAATATAAGGGATGCTTGCTGACATCATGGGGGAAAGAACATGCTGTTGCTGGGTACTGAGATGTAATAGCTTTAGAAACACCCCCTTGGGTTATCTCACTATTAAGTTTGCTCTCAAATAACAGAATAAATTTGGAGATTTCCTGCTATGAAAGTTAGAAGTGACTGGGTAAATTTAACCTTTAGCTGAGGGAAGTACAAATTCCCAAGAAAGGTGCCATGGGGCAGATTTAAACCGTTAAGTCAAAAATATTTGTTGCAATAGCAGTTGTACCAGTACTAGTAAATATTGATTTTTCTTTTAATAGATCAATCATGAAATGAATTTTAAATATAGAAGAATGGATTAAAAGAGTGGGAATATGAAAATGTCCTTGCGTAGAAATTAACTCAAGAGAAATCTTGCTTTGGCTGAAAGAGATACTGACATTCTTGTCAAGGATGTTCTAAGATGTATACACGCTTCCTGCCAGGCTACATGTTTTTAAAATTTTAGATTTTTTAAAGTAATAAGGCAGATTAGAGGAGTAACTAGATGGGCAGGTTCCAAAGCCAGTTTGTCTAAGCCTCAATTCCCTCTTTAATACTTGCCTCTGTGGCTACAGGCACGGTAACTTACTCTTTCTATGCCACATTTTTGTCAATGGAGAAAGTGATAGACCCTAATACATTTAAATGCTTAAAACATTATCTGGCACATAGTAAGTGCTAAATAAATATTGAATATTATCATCTCTCTGATTTTTGTAGAATTGGGGTTGAAATTTTTAGCACTAAATCCTATTAGTAAAATATCAGTAGACATAAATCTTCCATCCTGGTTCAGAGATGCAGCTACCTCTGTTTCCCACCTGCTGACTGTCCTCTTTAGAATATGGTCCAAAGCGTACATTTTTCTGGTTCTAATCATTATGAGCTCTTTCTTGTGAATTTGTCCTATACCTCCTATAGTTGGAGGGAGAAAGAAGTCAGGCTTATTCTGGGCACTTTACAGATGTTACCTCCACTAGATGGCACGGCCAGGTTGATAAGGCAGTTATTATTTTTTCCTTACGGAGGCTTAGGAGTGGTGACCACAGTACTTGGCACAGAATAAAAAGTAAGCGCATCTGTTGACATCTTGACACAATGGCTGGGTAGATAACTCAGGTAAGACCTTCTGTCTAGTGAGTACATCTACTCAGCTGCTTCCTTTCTAGGAAAAGGCTCAGAAAACTTAAGGAATTTGTCTGTGCTGCCCATCACTATCAATAGTAACAAAGGCAGCTATCACAATTCTGATTTACTTTACACGGTGGGATATACATCTAACTTTGTTTAACGGGCACTATGTATTACATCCAAAATTACTAAGTGTTGTTGATTGTTTTTATTAGTTGGTGGTGGTGGTATTTTGGGTTTTTTTTTTTTTTGACTTATTTGTTTTTGCTGCTGTTCCTTAGGAGGGGATTCGTTGTCAGAAAGTTGTTGCCAAGCCTGCTGTGCACGTTACTAGTTTAGTGAAGGTTGGGAGCAGGGTAGATGGTGCCCAGCACTCTGCCTCCATCAGCCTGATATTATTGTCGTCGCCTAGGGTGTACTGCCTGGGGATTTGGCCCTAACAATCACTACCTTCTAATACTCCAAGACAAACTACTCTCTGTACAAATAAGTGCACAGTTCTTGGTATAGCAGAGGTTCTAAAATATGCTGCGTTAGAATTGCCTGGGGAACCTCTGATCTAAAAGTTGTTATTTCAGGGGCCTGGCCAAAAAGCAGCAAGTGTCTGGAGATGGAGACTAGGGTATCAGTGTTGTGTCTTGTTTTGCTTTTTAAATAAACAAACAAAACTTTCCTTTTTTTTTCCTTTCTTTTTCTCTTTATTAAATCATAGCTGTGTACATTAATGCAATCGTGGGGTACAATGTGCTGGTTTCATATACAATTTGAAATATTTTCATCAAACAGGTTAACATAGCCTTCACAGCATTGTCTTAGTTGTTGTGTTAAGACATTTGTATTCTACATTTAGTAAATTTCACATGTACCCTGTAAGATGCACCGTAGGTGTGGTCCAACCAATCACCCTCCCTCCACCCATCCCCTCCCCTCCCCTCCCCTCCCTATCCTCTTTCCCCTTCTTCTTGGGCTATAATTGGGTTATACCTTTCATAGGAAAGCTATTAACTTGGTTTTATAGTAGGGCTAAGTACATTGGATACTTTTTCTTCCATTCTTGAGATACTTTGCTAAGAAGAATATGTTGCAGCGCCATCCACGTAAACATGAAA
>CAUYRH010115702.1:0-11125 GCA_963574655.1 Perodicticus potto | reverse complement strand
AAAAAAATTGTATTAAAGGAACAGATAGGCTCTGATGATGAAGATGAGTCCAGTGAACAAACCTTTATGTATTGCATCAATGATGGAGTATATGGATCGTTTAATTGCATCCTTTATGATCATGCTCATGTAAAGCCTCTTCTGCAAAAGAGATCTAAACCAGATGAGAAGTATTATTCATCCAGCGTATGGGTACCAACATGCGATGGCCTTGACTGGATAGTTGAGTGCTGTGACCTGCCAGAAATGCATGTGGACATCTTTGAAAATATGGGTGCTTACACTGTAGCTGCTGCTTCTACTTTTAATGGATTCCAGAGGCTGACTATTGACCATGTGATGTCAGGACTGACGTGGCAACTTGTGCAGCAAATCCAGAACCCCGACTACCTACCCGAAGTAGAAGAGCAGGATCTTGGCACTCTGCCTGTGCAGATTGTATCTGAAACCAGAACATTGTACCCTATGATTGCATTAATGTACACAGTTATGATTTTAAATTAATTAATTAATTAATTAAAATAAAATCTCACTCAGATGCACGGTACTGAAAAAAAAAAGAGTGATAATAAACATGGCTGTGTAACCAGCACCCAGACCAAGAAATGAAAACTTACCAGTCATTCCAGAAAAGACCGTGTCTCCTCTTCTAGACACTGTCTCCCTCTCAAAGCTCATTGCTCTCCTGAATTCTAATCCTATAGATTGGTTTTGCCTGTTTTTGAACTTTACCTACAAGGAATTATAAGGCATGCGGTCTTTTGTGTCTGACTTTTTTTTTCATCCAAAATTACATTTAATTGGTGGTTTAAATAGTTATGTGCAGGTAGTAGCTGGTTTATTTTATTGCTATAGACTAGTGCTTAATATACCACGGTTTTGCTTTCAATTCTGTTTTTCCAATGCTGATTGGCATTTGGGTTTCTTCAGCTGTTATGACTGTATCTTTTGGAAATATGTAGACATTTCTGTTAGGTATCTACTGAGAAACAGAATCTCCTGAATGTTCTTTTGAAATTCATTTTCCTTTTCTTTCCATCCCTAAGACCTCTGCTCATCTTGGAGCATTTATTTTGTTTCTCCTGAGCTATTATAAAACTTTCTGGTTAAAGTAGATCTCTGGTACAGGCCATCATTTCACACTCTAGTAATGGTAATTGTCATAAAACTGACAGTGTTTGGGTGCCACTCTTCTACCTTCCAAAATATCTGATGGCTTTGTACTGTATTCAAAGTAGAGAGCTGTGTTGGTGGATCCTCCTAGCTCCCACCAACCCCAACACTCTTTTGCACATTTTGGTTATTAGTCAGATTGCTGGTATGTTGCAAAATAACACAACCTCTATGGAAATAAATATGGAGAATTCTCAAAGAACTAAAAGTGGACCTTCCATTTGATCCTCCAATCCCATTACTAGGTATCTACCCAAAAGGAAAAAAAAACCACCTTACCACAAAGACATTAGCACTAGAATATTTATTACAACTCAATTCACAATTGTCAAAATGTGGAATCAACTCAAGTATCCATCAATCCATGAATAGATTAACAAACTATGCTATATGTATACTATGGAGTACTATTCAGTCATAAGAAAGATGGTGACTTTATGTCTTTTGTGTTTACCTGGATGGAGTTGAAACACATTCTTCTTAGTAAAGTATCACAAGAATGGAAAAACGTATCCAAGGTACTCAATACTAATATGAAACCAATATATAAACCACTACAAGCCCACAGGAAAGAAAAACACACGCATAGTCTAACAGGAAGGAGGGAAGAAGAGGGAGAGCGATTGGCGGGATCTCACCTGATGTGCACAGTGTGAGGGTGTTTGCACACACACACACACACACACACACACCGTGAAGTGCTGAACTACAACTTGAACTTTGTCTTAGAAATGAAAACAATGAAACCTAAACATTTGTACCTTCATATCGATCTGAATTTATTTTTTTTTTTTTGAGACAGAGCCTCAAGCTGTCACCCTGGATAGAGTGTTGTGGCATCACAGCTCACAGCAACCTCCAATTCCTGGGCTCAAGAGAGTCTCTTGCCTAAGCCTCCCAAGTAGCTGGGACTACAGGGGCCTGCCACAACGCCCAGCTATTTTTTGGTTACAGCCGTTGTTGTTTGGTGGGCCCGGGCTGGATTCGAACCCACCAACCCAGGTGTACGTGGCTGGTCCCTTAGTCTGTTGAGTCACAGGTGCTGAGCCCAATCTGAAATTTTTAAAAGAAGAGGACACAGAGGTGACACCAGAGTTGTAGAGCTGAACAAATGGAAGTAAAGAAGATCGGAGTAAGGAAGATGGTTCATCAAGAGTTGGTAATACCGGGCGGTACCTGCGGCTCAAAGGAGTAGGGCACTGGCCCCATATGCCAACAGTGGCAGTTTCAACCAGCCCAGCCAAAAAAAAAAAAAAAAAAAGAAAGAAAGAGTTGGCAATACCTCTTAGATATCTAAGTATCTACTTGATGATGATCTTCTAACAAATATCTATTTTGTGCGAGTTACTTCTGTCTGAAACTCTGAGAACTGAATGATGGAAATGCATTATTTTAGGTTGAGAAAAAAAAACCCAAAACAATGAACAGGCATTACTTGGGAACTCTAATTCACACAGCATGACTAATAGCAAAATGGTCTTCTTATATAAATTGTCTATAATCATCTCAAAATTGTATTTTGTGATTGGTAAATTTGAGTCCAAAATTTGAATTTGAGGCCTAAAATATTTGGCTCTGTTCTGTAGACAATATTTTAACTGAGAAAGTACTTTCCCAATGATGCCAAGGGAACTCAGAAGAAAAAAATTCTTCTAGACATAGCATATACTCAACTCTAATTTTGTTGTTTATATTTCAATGTCTAAGATTTCACATCAACTATTTTAACTATCTTCCTGTCCCCATTCAGAGTCTCTTTTTTCTAAAATATTTTACAAGTAAGACCTTGCTCAACTTCTGAATCCTGTGAACATCTCGTCCCTTATGGATGTCGTGAAAGCAAAGTCTTTCCCCTTTTTATCTTATTCCAATTAAGAATATAAATCTATCCAATTAAAAGGCATAACACCATCAATATAATCTAAAAGTCAAGATTATTCAAAATACAATGCAATCGTAAAATTTCAGAATTAAATCATGTACGCCATTTGAGCTCTTGTTTGGTTTGTTCATTTTCTTCCTTGAATGTGTAGGGTGACTTTGGAGGCTTCCTGTTTGAAAAGAAAAAATTGCACAGGCTGGGAGGAAACTGATTAACACATCAATTGGTCAGCAGTGCTGAATATGTTTTCCACCACCTCCTCCAGGGGAAAATAGCCACTCCTGTCCACACACACTTGGTTTTGTCAGCTCTGCATGCTGTCCTTGAAAGAGAGGTATTGGTTACGTGGAGTCCAGAAAAATCTGGGAAAAGAGAATTATCACTGGCTGTGCTTTCAGATATAAATTTTTTTTTCAGATATAAATATGTTTTAAAGTGAGAACTTCGTTCATTGCATGTAGGTCTCACATATTACCAGAAAAGATCAAGGCAGAAAGTGGGCATACAAAGACGGTGTCTGCCACATCCATATAGTTATATGCTGATGCAAGTATTTATAACAATCCTTTGTTTAAAAAAATAAGAAATCCAAGACAAATGCAAAACAGGACACCACTGTAACAAGCATAAATTTTGATATTTTTCATTAACAGTCATCCTACCTACAGAACTTTCAGAAAGCTGCCGGCCCTGACTTAGCAAGAAAGAGTGATAAAAATAGCGCCAGAAATTTCTGAATTATTGTTTTCTAATCTTATCTGTGATTGGCAAAGCCAGTAACAGCTTGACTTGAACAGAGTATGTTATTGAAATATTTTCTAGTTGTCTCTGAAAAATAAGCACTACATTAAGTTAATGTGTATTTTTTTTTCAATTTCCCCTAAAGATATCAGCTCTCAGAAGCAGCACATTTTCTAATCCAGAATTTGTACATTACTTACATAACACATGTGCTTAGGTGAGGGTTAAAATTCCCTAATACTGTGTGTTAATCAGAATCCACACAAATCCTCCTTTCCTGAAGGGCAAATGTAAACTGAAATCTTTTTCCCTGTACCATAGAATAAGACATAAATTGAATACAGAGAGAAGCAGCTAATGCCCTAGAACCAGAAAGCACGGCCTTTGGGAGCTGGCACCTGTCATCTTAACCCCCTTGCTCCTTTTACCCTGGGCAATTCTCCTGAACGTGGAGTGTGCAATCGAGGTTCCCCATACACAGAGTTCCCATGTACCCTCAGCTACCTATCCCTGATATTTCCCTGAGAATAATCTTGCTTTTCCCTACATACTTACCAACAACTTGAAATGTTGCTTGCAAAGTTTTGCTAGATGCTTCACTTCATCAAACTCCCCAATCTTCCTCTTCAGAAGCCCCTGGACCACAAATGGCCACTTCTTCAATTGGCATCTCTATCCTCTCCACAGCAGGCTATAAGCTCTTGTAGAGAGGTACCATGTCTATTTCTTCCTCTCTAACTTTTCTCTTTGCACAAAATGAGTGCACAACAAATTCTCTTGAGTAGAATGAATAACATTGAGAGACTCTTATTAAAGAATTGAAGCTTTATCTCACTTAAAAGAAGGAATAAAAATGACTTGGTAGCATATCTCTATCTCATAGTTGGAGATCTCATGTAATACAAATAAAACCTAATTAAATAACACCAATTTGTGCATTTCTGGATAAAGAAATTAAAAGGAAAGGAAAAAAAGGTCCACTTTTGATAGAAAGTCTAGATTAAGGACTTACAGAAAAAAAAAATCCTTGAATCTCTCCAACTGTGGTATATGTATACCATGGAATACTATTCAGCCATTAAAAAAAATGAAGACTTCACATCTTTTTATTAACCTGGATGGAGTTAGAACACATTCTTCTTTGTATTGGAGGAAAATCCAATGTATTCAATTCAAACATTTTTTTTTCTTATGTTACTGGAACTCATCAATTTTATCTCCAACTCACATATCACTTAATTGTTAAGCAACTTTAACTTTTTAAATAGTCTAATATTATTAATAGTATTTCAACACTATGTATTCTCTTATTTAATTCTACTGTATCCTAAAATGGAAATTAATATAATCAGGACATAAAAGAAAGACCTTAAACACACACATCAAAGATACTGCCTTACTATTCGTGGGATTGCAAACTAGTACAGCCTTTTTGGAAAGAATCCTCAAAGAACTAAAAGGATCTCACAATCCCATTATTAAGTATCTACTCAGAATAAAAAAAAAATCATTGTACAATAAGGTAATTTGTACTTAAATGTTTATAGTAGCTCAATTCACAACTGCAAAGATGTGGAAACAATCCAAGTCCCCATCAACCCATAAACTGTAGTATATTTATACCATGGAATACTATTCAGTCCTAAATATGAGAGACTTTACATCTCTCATATTTACCTGGATGGATTTGGAGAACATTCTCTCAAGTAAAATATCTCAAGAATGGAAAAGCAAGCATCCCATGTATTCCATACATATCTGAAAACAGTCTATCAACAACTACAGGCTTACACAAGAGAAAAACACAATTACATTCAAGAAGGGGAGCATGAGGGCTCATTAAGTTCCTACCTATCAGATACAATGGAGGTGATGTGGCACAATTCATAAGTGAAAGACTCAACTACACCTCAGACTATGGACTTTACCTTAGAAATGGAAATAATGTAACCTAATCATATGTGCCCTCATATTAACTCAAAATTTTAAAAAAAGAGATTACAACTGCCTTTATCTAGTGCTGAAATGCTGAAACATCACCAAATAGTTTCAAGTAGCTATAAAAATATTGAATGTTGGCTCAGTGCCCATAGCACAGCGGTTACGGCATCAGCCACATACACTGAGGCTGGCAGGTTCAAACCCAGCCCTGGCCAGCTAAACAACAATGACAACTGAAACAACAACAAAAAAAATAGCCAGGCATTGTGGCAGGCTCCTTTAGTCCCAGGTACTTGGAGAGGCTGAGGCAAGAGAATCACTTATGCCCAAGAGTTTGAGATTGCTGTGAGCTGTGACGCCACAGCACTCTACCGACGGTGACATAGTGAGACTCTTTCTCACAAAAGAAAAAATATATATATATATATATATATATTTTTTTTTTTTTTTTTTTGTGACAGAGCCTCAAGCTGTCACCCTGGATAGAGTGCCATGGCATCACAGCTCACAGCAACCTCCAATTCCTGGGCTCAAGCAAGTCTCTTGCCTTTGCCTCCCAAGTAGCTGGGACTACAGGCACCCGCCACAATGCCCGGCCATTTTTTGGTTGCAGCTGTCATTGTTGTTTGGCGGGCCTGGGCTGGATTCAAACCCGCCAGCTCAGGTGTACGTGGCTGGTGCCTTAGCCCGCTGAGCCACAGGCGCCGAGCCAGAAAAAAAATATTGAATGTTCACAACACAAAGAAATGATAAATGTATAAGATGCTGGATATGCTAATTACCCTGACCTGATCTTTATACATTATATAGTATATTAAAACATCATTATGTGCTCTATGAATATGTACACTTATTGTCAATCAAAATAAAATTTAAAAAGAGAAAGCTGCATAGTGGGTACTATAACAGGCAGAGCTATGATCTCATATATATCAGGTCCTAATGCTTGGGAATTATAAATACTATCTTATTTGGAAGAAAGTTTTTTATATATTTGATTAATTAAAGATCTGTAGATGGAGAGATTATCCTGGATTATCTGGGCAGGCCCCAAACACAGTCACAGATGTCATTATAAGAGAAAGGAGAGGGAGATTTGGAACAGACACCCAGAGGAGAAGACAGGCTGATGACAGAGGTGGGAAAGCACCATCCTCAAATATTGCAGTGATGCAGCCATGAGCCACGGAATGTTGCAGCCACCCATAGCCAGAAGAGGCAAGGAACGGATTCTTCCAGAGACTCTCCAGAGGGATTAAAGTCCTGATGACACTTTCTTTTCAGTCTGGTTCATATTGGACTTCTGACCTAGAACTTGAAGGGAATAAATGTCTTTTATTTTAAACCACCAAATTTGTGATAATTTGTTACAACACCCATAGGAAACAGAATGTTAACCTAAGAAAGGCGAGACATGAACAGAGAAAATACAAAAGCAAGCCATGTAAATGAATGGGATGCTGAGCAAGAGAATTTATTGTAACAATAACAAGAGAAGGGCAACCACAACTATAACAAGAAACACAACAGAACGCAGGGCATGTTATATATTCAGCTCCCCACAAACAGGCGTTGGTCACCCCAACACATCCAGGCCTTACCGTATAAAGTGAAAAACTCCTTCCCCCACAACCTGCCTGACAGCAGGAGAGAGAAAACATCCTCAGTGATCAATAGAAAATCCCAAAAGAAGAGAGGCCAGACAGAAGGAAAAGACGAGAACCAAGAGGTTCAAGAGCATATCATACATGCTATATTTTTTCCTTCACTGATTTATTGTTCTTTATTTATCTTGAATACTAATCCTTTTCAATTACCTAACTCAAATATGATCTGATTTAAATTGGCTTAATAACTGGTCTGTCATATCCTCAATATAATAACTGATTGGGAATTCCAAACTATCAACATAAGACCTTGTTCTGTAGACCATCAAGCCTAGGATTTAGGTATCAGCAATGTAAAATCAGTAGTCAAAGGGCTTAGGAAAAATAATTACCAGTCTAGAGACATGTATGTACCCTGTTAAAAAAATTATCATTCAAAAGTGAAGTCATAATAAAGATAGGGAGGGTAATTTTCTATTGCTGCTGCTTTTTTATTTTAATAAATCAGCAATTATTGTGTTACAAATCTTTACAGCTGAGATTCCATTGGCATTATGAAGTTTACACAACAGGAATATTCATCTTAGGGAGGAAAATGTCTAAAATGTGATTCTAGCCAAGTGTTGAAATAAACAAGATTCCATTTTCCACAAAGAATGAATAATGCTAAAATTAAGAATTCTAGTTTCTCCAATGAATAATGGTATATGTGAACATAAACTACTGTATATTAATCACCTGTTTTATTGTTGATATGTATTCCATTGATTTAGAACCACTACTACTGCCTTCCTCAGAGTCAAAAATCCTTTTAGTAAAACAACATTAGTATTTTTTGCTTATTATTTCAGCATATGCCTTAAAAGCATGACCTATTTTGATTCTACTAAAATATTTATTTTACCTGTATTTTTGCATTGCAGATTTCTTCCACTGTTGTTCATACAGAATGCCACGTACTACATAAAGTGATTCTTTTTACTTATGAAAAGTGTCACCAATTTTAAAAATAATTTGTATAAAACAAATAAAACCAGGACTAGAATTTTACAATAGAAATGCCTAGATTTTGACAGCTTGGAGAAATTGTTTATTCCTCCTTGCACTACATAGAGAAATAGAAGAAAATACATTCTAATAGAAAACTCAATGATAATTTTCTCTACATATCTTATTTTTAAATTTCACATGGTGGTTGTCTCCATTAATGTCTCCATTAAACTGCTCCAAGGTGAAAATAAGTCTTTGATTCCTTAGGAAACAAATTCTTAGAAATATCAGATAAGCTTTAGTTTTCTTTGTTTTCTTGTAACAGATGCATGGATCCAGTGATAAAATATACTAATCATATTATGTGGAGTAACATAGATTAATCATACCAAGGTTAGTACCATTTTTGAAGGAAGTTTTCTTTCTTTTTAATACTAATAAATTTAAATAGGA
The DNA here is from genome assembly GCA_963574655.1 of Perodicticus potto. Classification (NCBI taxonomy): domain Eukaryota; kingdom Metazoa; phylum Chordata; class Mammalia; order Primates; family Lorisidae; genus Perodicticus; species Perodicticus potto. The sequence goes on along the minus strand of CAUYRH010115702.1, from coordinate 2,338 downwards.
ATCATACAACTAATGCTTATATAGAACTGTTCTAAGTACTTTCCATATATTATCTCAATTAGTTCTCATGTTAATCCAGTAAGTTAACAACTTTTAAAACTCCCACTTTACAAATGAAGAATTTATAGTGAAAAGAGATAAACAACTTGCCCATAGTCACACAGCTAGTAAGGGGAAATCCACAATTAAAATACAAACTTCCCCAGCTTATAACAACCACACAACACCGGCCCACTAGCTCACCATGTTCCATGGAAAAATACAATATTTTCACCCACATTCAAAATACAATATTTTCAATCTTCAATAATGGCTCAGAAATTTTTACTCCATGACTGATACAAAACATAAGTTAAAAATTGAATTAGTTCAGTAATATTTAATTTGAAATAAAATGAATTATACAAATAAATTGCAACCTGTAAAAAAGTAAAACACACCAAGGAGAGTCATTTATTCTCTCAATCTTCCCAGCAGCTAAGCAAGTACTGGATTTTCTTAGCTCAGAAAATAAATGAAGTTGTTCATCATTTTCTCAAGGTCATAATCGAAACTCACAAGAAACTGTAGTTTCTTTGTATTCACCTACCCACAAACCAAACCCTAGAAGATTTACTAAGAGAAGATTCAAAGACATTCATAACTTTTAAGGTTGGTTTGAAGCCCAAGTAGCTGCCAACCCTTCCAACTGTAATTGAGCCCCTGGAAATAGAAACAAGGTTTGTGTTCGTTAGAAGCCATCACTGTGCTCGCCCGCGCTGAGCAGCAGTACACAGGCTGAAGATCCAGGATTCATCAAGGAAACACCAGGTACCACACCCCATCTCCTCTCTGCGCCACATCACCTCTCGGAGTCTCATATATTAAATTTTGTAAATTCAAATTCAACACGGCCACCTCTACTTGGCTGTTTCAGTACAGGGCACAAAACAGTCAATGTGGCTCATAGCAACTGTGGCTACCATTACTGCTAGGTGCCATTCCTTCCATTAGTCTCAAATTTTTAGTCTTAAGATTCCCAGAAGAACTATTACTAGAGGACACGCTAGTTTCTTAGCATTGTTATAACAAATTACCACAAATTCAGTGGTCCTAAACAACCTCCTGGAGGCGAGAAGTCTAAAATGGGGCTAAAATCAAAATGTCAGAAAGGCTCCATGTGTTTCTGGATGCAGTAAGAGAAAGTTCCTTTTCTTGCTTTTTCCAGCTTCTACAAGACACTTGCATTTCTGGGCTCCTGGCTCATGTCCCTCTTCAAAGCAACAGTGACTTCTTGTCCTTCCCACCTGGCACTTACTCTGCCAATGACTCTTCTCTCTCTTGCATAATTAAGAACCTTGCGTTTACATTGGGCCCTCCTAGGCAGTCTGGGATAATGTCTTTTTTTTTTTTTTTTTTGAGCTCTAAATCATCCAAACTTGGATTTATTTTTTTTTAATTTTTATTAAATCATAATTGTGTACTTTAGTGCAATCACGGGCACAATGTGCTGACTTCATTTACAATCTGAAATATTTTCATTGAACTGTTTAACATAGCCTTCATGGCATTTTCATAATCACTGTATATAGACATTGGTATTCTACATTTACTAAGTTTCATCTGTACCCTTCTAAGATGTACCGTAGGTGTGATCCCACCAACCACCCTTCCTCCACCCATCCTCCCCCTCCCCTCCTCTCCCTTGCCCTTTTACCCATATTCTTGTGCTATAATTAGCCTTCAAATGAAAAGCTATAAATTAACTTCATATTAGGGTTGAGTACATTGGATACTTTTTCTTCCATTCTTGAGATCTTTGCTAAGAAGAATGTTTCAGCTCCATCCATGTAAACATGAAAGAGGTAAAGTCTCCATCTTTCTTTAAGGCTGCATAATATTCTGTGATATACATGTACCACAATTTATTAATCCAATCGTGGGTCGATGGGCCCTTGGGTTTCTTCCACGACTTAGCAATTATGCATTGGGCTGCAATTAACATTCTGGTACAGATATCTTTATTATGATGTGATTTTTGGCCTTCTGGATATTTACCTAGTAAAGGAATTATAGGATGGAATGGCAGGTCTATTTTTAGATCTCTACGTATTCTCCAAACATCCTTCCAAAAGGAATGTATTAGTTTGCATTCCCACCAGCAATGTAGAAGTGTTCCCTTTTCTCCACATCCATGCCAGCATCTCTGGTTTTGGGATTTTGTTATGTGGGCTAATTTTACTGGAGTTAGATGATATCTCAAAGTAGTTTTGATTTGCATTTCTCTGATGATTGAGCATGGTGAGCATTTTTTCATGTGTCTGTAGGCCGTGCACTTGTCTTCTTTAGAGAAGTTTCT
>CAUYRH010115699.1:0-34869 GCA_963574655.1 Perodicticus potto | reverse complement strand
GAGGCACATAAGTTTTCCTTGAGTGGGTTCAGGATGAACAAAGTCCCCCCACACACCTGGCGAGGAGCCCTGGCCACCTGGGTGACCATGTTAGCAAGGAGGAGGTCAATGGCCCAGGCATTGGGTGTCTGGTGGGGTCTGGGGATGGAGAAGTCCCTCTCAGGGAGTATTTACATACTGAATCAGCATAAGATGCAACTTCTCCTTCTGCAAATTCTTCCTCATCCTCGATATTAGTTTCCTATTGCTGTGTGACAAATGACCACCAACTTAGTTACTTAAGACAATACAAATTTATCTTACAGTTTTGGTTGGTGAGGAGTCCAAAACGGGTCTCACTGGGCTAAACCCAAGGTTTCAGCAGAGCTGTGTTGCTTTCTGGAGGTTCTGTTGTCTTACCTTTTCCACTTTTTTTTTTTTTTTTTTTTTTTGAGACAGAGTCTCACTTTGTTGCCCTCGGTAGAGTGCTGTGGAGTAACAGCTCACAGCAACCGCCAGCTCTTGGGCTTAGGCGATTCTCTTGCCTCAGAGTAGCTGGGACTACATGCGCCCGCCACAACACTAGCTAACCTTTCCCACTTTTTGGAAGCTTCTTACATCTCTCAGTTGACAGCCCCCTTCCATCTTTAAAATTCAAGATGGCTGACAGGATCTTTCCCTCGTTGAATCACTCTGAGGCTTTGAGGTGCTGCCTGGGGTTTTGGTCCTCATCGCTTTCCGAGTGCATCACGTTGGCCTCTGCACCACTCTGACTCATTCTTCCTGTGTTCTTCTTAAAAGGACCCTGTGATTATGTTTGGGGCCCAGGAGGGTAATCCAGGATAATTTCCCCACCACAGGATCCTGAATTTAATACCGCTTGAAGTCTTTAGCCATATCCACATTTTCTATCCATACAGAATTCAGATAGATCCCAGGCTTCATAAGGACAGCTTTTGCAAGCTGTAAAGAACCTGATAACCTTCCCCAACCCAGGGTTTCAGAAACATTGTTGCAAAGTTCACCGGCTGAGAGCATTAGGCCCTTGCCCAAACTGGTCAGTCCTACTTAAAAACAAAACACAAAATACCCAAGGAGTTGGCTATTAAGGCTTATTTACTTTTCCATCGCTTCAACGGTAGCTGGGAATAAGGCATGACTGTTCAGTTAGCTTTCAACACTGACCAATTGAACTAAAATTTGTTTTTATTACATTTGGGCGGCCTAGACATTTTCGAAGTGTGGATGTTTTCAAGCGACAAGGAGATTATTTTTACGTGAAAACTAATAAGCTGTGAAACATGGTAGAACACATTCTTTTTAGAGAGATTTGAAATAGAAACCACCAAATAGCTGGGAAGCTGTCTTCTCCCGGCACTTCCCAAGTGAACAATTCCAATTCCTAACCAGGAAAGCAGCAAGCTCTGCGGGCGTGGGCTGGACCCGGATCGGAAAACCCGAATTTTCTCTTCCTGGCGCTGCGCTGCCGGATGACACGGGGCAGGGTGCTTCTCCACCTAAGATCTGACTGGTTTAGAGTCCTCTCCATCCCCGAGGAGACGAAGCACCTCGACATGCTTCAGGTCCTGCCATTCTCATGGTGCCTGGGACGAAACCCGCACAGCCGCCCACGATTCACCTGCACTGCGGCCATGTCTTGTGTCTGGGCCTCTCCACTAGGTTCATTCCCACGAGGCACTTTCTCACCCTTTCTTCCTCAGAAGCATTGCACGGCCCTTATAAATTTAACTTTCTTTTTGTCTGTCTATAAACACTCCCATGGACGTTTCCTTTTTTTCTCTTGACCTCATGTTTCTGACATCTTAAAAACCCACTTTACTTTCCACAGTTATTTTGCCTAATTATTTTTCTACACAGCCTCTGCCCTTCCCCTAGTTTCCATATTACCATGTCTCCTGATTCTTTCAAACTCATTTTATTACATGGATTTATCATTCCTAACTCTTTCTACATCCCATTAGTTTTCCTGCAATGTTGCTGTTGAGTCTTTTTCCTGTTTCCTTCCTTTGGTCTCTACGAGGGCCTGGAGGTGGAGAGACACCCTAGGGAGATATGTAGAGTGTTGATACTGGATTTTTCTTTTCCTCACCAGGTTCTTGGATTCAAGGACCATAAGCAAGTAGTGATAGTTTATTAAAAAAAAGCTTCCCAAACTACAGAGGGAATCTTGACTACTTTACTGCCGCAGCACAGCTGTTTTGAGGCTTTTATACCTTGTCTGCCCTCTCAAACCTCGTTGGCAAATAGTGATTGGGTCATTCAAACCTAGCTGGCTTCCACTGATTGGCTTCTTTAAATCTTAATTGACTGGTCTCTGTTGATTGGTCCTCTGGTGCCCTACCTTCACCCAATCCCCTAGTGGGACTACCTCCCTGAGGCATGCCCTGCCTAGCAACAGCCAGTGTCCAATGGTTGCACAGATTGCCTTAGAGGCGTCCCTTCGGTTCTTCTGCAGCCATTTCCCAGTCCCAGCTTAAAGCCGTGTGGCTTTTGTTAGTATGATGGTTGGCACCAATGAGGGTGGTAAGTCACTTAATTTCTCTCAGTCTGTTTTTTCCCACAAAATGTGAGAAATTTCCCACTACTCCAAATTTCCATGATTCTATCATTTCTTTGTACTTAGAGAAGTTAGGGAAACTTAACGATTGTTGTATCAGAAAAACAAACCACCAAGTAGGTGCCATTCACTTAGCAAAAACAAAGGAATCATAGATTCAGTTGATGACATGGCAATGAGAAAGATGGTACTTAGGCTTGTCACCCTAAATAATAGAGAGAGGGTCCGTAAAATAAAATGACAATTATTTGGGAGTAGGACATTGCAATGGGAATACAGGTGCCATAGTAAAGCATGGGAGTATTCAGGGAGGTAAAGGAAGACGATAGATTTTTAAAGGAAAATGATTAGAATTACATAATTGTTTAGAGATAAGTATTCTGGACTACTAGGATCAATCACAGTAACGAGGGAGACACAAGTCTGATGTTGCACCGGCAATAGCTGGGCAGGTGTCCTTTCCAAAGTATTTTTTGTGTAAGGTTGTGATGGCCTCTGTGCAAGGCTGCATATCTTGCAGAGTCTTTTGTGGTAATTTTTATCAGGCATGAGAACCAGGTCTTTATAGCCATCCCTGGTTCTATTTGTCAGTGTTCTTTTAACACAAGTGACTCCATTTTGTTTCTGACAACTTTCACAGGCTCGGAACAGTATATTGCCTTTTTTTTTGATGTGGGGAACAAGCTCATGGTTTGTTAGATTGGATTAAAGCTGGTCAAGTTAAGTAGATGCATTTGCACTCGGCAGAAGTAAACATGAGCTTCGCTCCGCTGTGTTTTTCCCAGCTCAGTACTGGATTTTTAAAGATGACGTTTCTCAGATGTTTAGGGTGGAAGTTTCCATCCCGCAATAATGAAAAATAATCACGAGCTTTTATTTTAAACAAAAACCATTGTGGAGGGGGATCCAGGATGCAGAGAAAAATAATTTGCATAGCTGATACAGTGCATCTGAGGCATAAAGCATTGCACACACTATAAACAAATGAAAAGCCCCAGTCAGTTTTGCTAGGTCCAGGCTATGATCAATTGCAACTCAAGGGTTGTAAAATAAGTAACAATCTGGAACCATGGTTTATCCACAGCTTTATTTTCCTGAGACAACTTTATCCTAGAGAGCTGGAAAAATGCAGTGCCTAGATGGAAAGAGGATCGTTGTATTTCTCAGTGTTTTCAGTCTCTTCGTCTAAGGTTTGGACTCAGCAAAGTTGCTTTCACCAACTCCCGCACAAAATGTTATTTGGGCATAACGGCTTTCAAAGATTTTATTAGCCCCTTGGGTTAGCCCGAGAAAAAATACACTTGAAAATGTAAGCTGCAAACTGGAAAATGTTATTTTGATACTTAAAAAAAAAGCAAAAAGCCCCCAAACAACCAAACCTCCCAAACGTACAAAAACTGAAATGCTCAGCTTACCTTTGTGGGTTGCTTTCTCTTTCTTTTCCTCTTAGAGGGAGGGGAATGAATTGGTGGGGTGGGAAGCCTTTTTATTTAGCCTCCTGTTCATTTCGGAATAGGCATTTCAAAGTGCTTCATAAACTCAGCCCTTGCAGGGCCCATTCTTTTTGTGTGTGATGGGGCGACAGGAGGAGGAGGGCCTGGCTTTTTTACAGCGCCATCCCCCCTTTTCTGAGAGTGGCCGCTGGCGTGGGCCTCGCAGCACCCCAAACCTTCCTTCCTGCAAAGAAACTCCCAGCTGCCCAGTTCCCAGAGCCCCACATAGCGCTGGGCGCGCGGCCCCCTGGCATTTGAATCACCCAGCACCTTCCCCAGCCGGCTAGATAATTGTGTCTCAGTTTGTTCGGCGACAGGGAAGTGAGCCCGGGTGACGGTGCCTCCCAGGCCTCCCGCCCAGGCAGCCAGGTTGGCGATCCGGTGAGCCCGGTCGAGCTGGGCGGCCCCGACACAGGGAGGCGGCGCAGCGGTGGCGGGGCGGGCACGCGGAGAGCGGCCCGGGCCGAGCGGCGCCCGCGGCAGCCCCGGCGGCAGCTGCGGCGAGAGGAGCGCGGGCGGCGCGGGGAGCTGGCGGGACGCGCCCAGAGACACGCAGAGAAAGGGCAGCGCCGCCGCCTGCTGCCGTCCTCGGCGCGGTTAATCACGCGCTCCCCTCTCGCTCTGATTTGCAAGAGCAGATTAATCAGAGAGCGCGGCTTGATGAAATTTGCTGTTATTGTGCCCATTTTTAGCAACATCTTTTATTATCTTCATTATTCATTTACAGGGGACCGGCATCAATTATGCAAATGAGTTCACAGACTTTGCAGATTACTTCATTTGCCGCTATTGTTTGTGGAAATTTAATTATTAAATATTATTAAGCTCGCGTTTTCTTCAATTTTCCAAGGCTTAGTTTCATTTGATTTTTCCTCCAGCTGCTCTTCTTTCCTTTCAGTGCCAAAACAGCTCCTCATCAAAGCGGCTCTGGCATGTGAAGACCAAATAAAATCTCCTCAATTTAATAATTTTGATGTTAGTCCCTTGTTCTCAGCTGCTTGCTCAAAGCAATGCAGAGAGGAACGCAGAGCACATTCAATTTAATGAGCAGAAATTGAATTCAAGTTTGTTCGGAATTGACTTCAATTAAGCAGAGTCTTAATGATAAATTAATCTCTTTTCTTTATTCCCCAGAATTTGTTTTTCAAAGTAGGAAATTGGACTACATTGAAAGACCAAATAAAGAATACCAATTTTAACTAGATCATGGGACTGATAGCAAAATTTAATTCTTTATAGTAACGTACTTGGACAAATAGCATTCTTTCTATGGCATGTATTATAATTTATATTCATTGTTACCACTTACACTTCCATGGCGTGGATAAAATGGCAGTTGAATTAAATATGGGCTTGTAATAGAATTTAGAGTCTTAATCTTTATTAAGAAACTCTAATCGAATGCATAATTAGCTTTTCAGGCTTTAGGAAATTTGGTTTAATATCTTTGTGAACTGAAAACATTGATCAGGAATTTTAAAGCCATTTTTATGAGTTTATTTTTGAGGAGGAATTATCAGGCTGCACTAAAATGGCATTTTAAACTGAATAGCAAGAAACCAAGAGAGGCAAGGAATTAGGCTCATCCTGTGTTGTTAACGGACACCGAGCCAGGACTGCCTTGGAACCAAGGCCAATACTGGTAATTTTAAGTTCCTTTTATTAAAACCTCTAATGTTCCTCCAGGCCACCAAATCCATTATCCCTGTCCAGACCCTGCTGAAAATCAAACTCACAGCTACTTGGGGATTTTAATCAGGGCGTCCATATTGATTGTTTGGTTACACTGTTTGGATTTGCTGCCACTGTCAAAAATGTACCTGACATTTTTTTTCACCTGAATCATGGATGATCTTTTCTGGAACATGCCGAGTGTATTTCTCCATGCTCCGATCTGCAAAGCGCTCTATCTACATATGCCAAATGTTATTACTGCATTTCCTTCAGGAGTGACCTTAGAAGATGTTTGCTCCAAAGAACTTCAAGCTGTTCACTGTGGTATATTCACAGTCACAAATTTAAAATACATCAGTGAGAGAAAATACATTTAGGCTGTGTACTGTTTCACCGAGCGCATGGTTTCCCTCCGCCGACTTCCTGCCCCTTCCACATACTCGTTGTATTACTCTTGACCACTCAGACATAGTGCGTGCAAATTTGACTTTGCCGTGAATTTGAAAATGAATCGCCTGTGATGGAGATTATCTTCCTTGTGTGACAGTACAGTATCATTATTTCCAGTACTTTTGAGAGTCCACCTGCTCTATGTGAAAATTAAAGATTTATATAATAATAGAATTTTTAAATTGACAGAGCTCTTAAAAATCACCTGGTCTAACTCCTATGTTTTATAGATGAGGAAACTGAGGCCTATAAACGTTATATAATTTTCTCAAGGCCACAGATTCAGCCAGAGGCAGAGCCAGGACAAAAACTTGCAGGTATACTAACTTCTGGCCCCCCAATTTTTTTCACTATTCAAGGCTGCTTCCAAGTTGTGTAGTGACATCTTTGAGTAAGTGGAAACTAGTTTTAAAAAGACAGGAATTAATTTATTGTCTTGCTCAAACTGGGAAATATATTGATTAAAGTGCATTAAAGCACACACAAACGCCATAAGCCTATTTATCTGGAGCTCAGACAATTGGGAAGCCTAAATAAACGGGATTGTTTTGTGCTCTACTTTAGTGGGAGAGAGGAATAAATGAAAAGTTAATAGGCTAGTATTAGAGATTTTTTAAGCAAACAAAAAAATCAAATAAGAATCATTATAGTGCTAAAGGCTCTATGCATATTAAGTCCTGTGTTCTATAGTGGGGATTGGGTCGACAATATTTTAACTTAGTATTTCCTGTGTTTGTTTTTTTCTTTTTAGTCCATCTCCCATGAAATGTCGGTATCCCAGACCTCCTTCATTTTGTTGAAATCTTTCGTTTGTTCAGCCCTAATGAGTTGTGAGTACCAGGCAATTTGCTAGATGTTGAAAATGTGAAGACTGATAAAGCTGGTAAGGAGGTTGGTCTTGCTAGTGGGGAAAGTATGAAGGAACCAATAGTTACGGTATGGAATAGGAAATGTTTTAATGTGACCATAGAGCGCGGGGAGAAGGAGGGTGGTGGACATCCAAGGCAGATCAAGAGACCTGGGAAAACTGCTCCATTCTCCATGCAGTGATTCCTTGAACCCTATGGAAGGGCAAGTTACTAAGGCAAAGAAGGAGGTGGTCGTGTGAGGTGGGGCAGACACAAGGAAGGTTTTACCAGGTAGAAGGAAAAGTCTGTGGATGGATAGCAAGGAGGTAGGGATTAGAATGAATGCTGGCTGAAAGATTGTGCCAGGGGGTGTTGGGAGATTGAGGTATAAAGACCATCTATTAGGTCCTTATGTTAAGGATTCCTTCCTTCCTTCCTTCCTTCCTTCTTGTTTGGATGCCCTATATTAAGTAGTTTCAATGAGAGTCCATGTATTCCTGGGACCATAGTAATTTCATCTTCATCCCTTATTAACTAATATCTTAGTTATTACTGCAGTGATTAGCTGGATGGTGAAGGAGATTCGAGGAATTTGGGGGATGAAATGGGGACAGGAAATCAGAGGAAGAAAGAAGAATGGAGAAATTAATGAGTGTGTAAAGGGAGTACTTGAAAGGAACCACCTATTCATAGCTTTGCCTAGGACCCCAGAAGGCCTCTTTTCTCAACTTCACCCCTCTAAGTCATCTCTTCATGGATAGAATGGATAGAATTTTATAACTATCTTGGTGGATAACACTGTGTAAAAAGAATTCGTAGCATTTATAATGATGACTTTCTAAGAACTCAATGCCCCAGTGAAGTCAAGATAGAAAAAAATTTATATTAAATCTTTTGAGATTATAATACTAAATTTTTGAGAACCAACCTTTAATTTCTGGTGACTGGGGTTCACTCAGTTAATTAGAACATTGAGCTAACCAGAATATCACTGTTCCCCATCATTCTAAATAAATTAGCTTACTAAATCTATTTCCTTATTGAGGACCTCTAAAATTGAGGTTTTAATCCTCTGTGCAGGAAAACTAAGGTAAATATAAAAGTAGTATACACAAAAGCATTTCAGATAAGGCCACTGAAATTTTCTTCCAAATTAAAATGGAAAAATTCAGGCAGATTTACGTAATTTCAGTGATAAAATAAGTTGATCCCCATGTGTTGAATAATTTTTAAAAAATATCTTAAAGGAGGCAATAGAAATTTAAACAAAAGCCTTAAGAGACATGCTATCTCTAAAAATAGCCAGGCAGTGTGGCAGGTGCCTGTAGTCCCAGCTACTTGGGAGGCTGAGGCAAGAGAATCCTTGAGCACCAAGAGTCTGAGGTTGCTGTGAGCTATGGTGTCAAAGCACTCTACTGAGGGTAACAAAGTGGGAGTCTGTCTCCAAACAAAAAAAAAAAAAAAAAGAAAGGCGAGAGAGAGAGGAGTGATATCACTTTATAGTAAAGGTTATATTTGCTGTCTACAGTTGATTCAGCTCAAAGAGAGACTGATTTAAAGAAGTGCTCAGACTTCACTTAAGAGTGAAAGGGTGTGAACATTCTTCTACACCTGTCCTCTGAAGCTGAATTGGAACACTTGCTAAGAAAATTCTAAGACAGTGCAAGGGGCATCTGAGTCTGAGTTTAGAGACGTAGAGGGTCAGTGCATCGGGTGAGATGTTAGGTTGGTAATGAGTGAACATTTCTTCACTACTTTTTTCTGAGGAATTTAGCAGGTATGTGTCAAGCTTGGTCAAGCCACATTTTCTGTCTTTTTTTTTTTTTTTAAATCAGCTTTACACCCCAAATCAACCCCCCGGGTTTGCTTGTCCTCATCTTTGCATATCTCATAGGATCCTGTTGACAAATTATTTCATTGACCTGCCCCATCGATTTGAAGCAGTGCAAGTGATATTGGGACTCAATGTCTCTTTTCTTTCTGCAACAATTAAACTGCTTTGTCATTTATCCTTTTAGAATAAGATAGCATTTTAAACATACTTTGGTGGTTAACTTAATTAGAGGCAATGACCATTTATGGACCCTTCTGTGTAAGGCACTACGTGCAGGGCCTGGAGGGCCACAGAGATCAGCAGGAGGGTTGCTCTGCCCTCGGGCAGTTCATAGGTGAGTGGTTGAGGTGACAGAGAAGTAAATAATTCTCATCAATGTACTAAGTGTTGGAATGAAGGTAGAGACAGGGCCCCAAGGATAGAGGGAAAAGATCCCTTTAGTAGAAAGAAACTTATCCTGAGTGTTAGAGTTGCTTGGAGTTTGTCAAGGCCCAGAGGAGCTCTGGAGTAGAAAGGAAAGAGCTGGGGCCTTCCTTCCAGTCAGATCGCTGGGGGACAATCTGGTGTCCACTTGCTGAGCCCGGTATTTCCCATCTCTCACCTCAGTGTGGGGGAACGGCAGCCTGACATTGCGGACGTGTGGGCACAGAGCGTATACCTGTCAGAGGGCCACTGTCTGTGCTTCCTGCCAGAAGTTCCGAATTTGGGGAAGGAAAGAGTTTGGTTTCTAGGTGCTGTCTCTCTCCCCTAATTTGTTCCCTCCTGTGTGCTTTTAAGGGCGAAGTCTCCAAAGAGACAGGGCTTGGGAAAGAGGGGAAATTCAAAATGGTAGGCTTCCGTGTGTGTGTGTGTGTGTGTGTGTGTGTGTGTGTGTGTGTGTGTGTGTGTGGTGGGGGGTGCCCTTTGCTTTCTTTTTGTCCCCATTTTGTGACCAAAAAACATAAGGACTACCTACATCAGGGAAGAAAAAGCAAAAGTGTAAAAACTTTCCTTTTTTCCTTGTAATCCTTCCATCAAACCTATTGTTTTTATGCTTAAACTTGCTGGCAAACATTAAGTACTCAATGAATTTATAATGAAAAAGTGTTTTTTTAAAAAGTTGAGAGACAACATAGGTGGAATAAAAGGAACCTAATTTGATGAGTTCCTTAGCGCTTTGGTCTGTTTTTGAAGGTCAGGATTATGAACTTGATTGTGCCTTCCTCTCTCCTTACCCCAGCAGTGGCTAATGGCTTTCACATAAACAGGGACATCAAATGAAAATGCAAAGCATCTTTGCTTGGTTTCCTTCTGGACACAGAAAGAGTGAAATAAAATAGTTCACTTTGACCTATTAAAAAATAACAACAGGGAGCCCAAGTAGGCTTACAGTAAACTGCCAGGGACATGGTGACGAATCTCTGGAGAGTCGGCTGGTAAGATGTGCACAGAAATAGGAAAGGAAGATGTGGGGGGGGGACACAGATGGGGAGAGGAAGAGGGGCTAAGGAAGTATAGGGAGAGAGAAGAAAAACTGGAGAAATGGGGCAGAAGGAGAGACGGAGGGCAAGGGAGAGACAGCGGGCTGTGGAAGGGAAAGCAAAGCCCAGAAGAGTCTGAACTGTAGGAACGCGTCTTTCTTGGTACTTAGGGATTTATTTCTGCAGTAGGTTCACAGTGTTGTCACCTCATCATATTTCCTCAAAATTCTCATTAACCACTGTTTATAGCTGTTTAACTGCTGCTTACCTTTGGATTTTCAAGGGCTTGATTCATAATGGGATAGATAATCATAGTAGCCCATCACGGGGAAATAATTCTTCTCTTGGCGTGTTATCTCTGGCACGTATCTGGGCCCTGAGCAAAGGGTTTTCCATGTTTCCCCATTAAGAAGTTGGACGTTTATTGAGATTGCCTCTATTCAATAGCAGGATTTGTATTTTCTCCCCTAAGATGCCATCGTATTTCATAATTAGCTAAGCATCACATTTTCTCTCACTTGGTTGTGTTTTTGAAAAGCTACATCTTGCTTTGTGCAGTATTCCTTTCTAGGGAAAACTGTTCCTAAGTCACAAAAAGCAGCGAGGATGGCAGTTCAAGACACTACACAAGGGGGGTGTGGCTCAGGGTGGGGCGGGGTCAGGGGAAGGTGTCTGGGATGCTTTGCAGGAAGGGTATTTCTGGGAGGTATTAGTTTTTTTTTTTATTGTTGGGGATTCATTGAGGGTACAAGAAACCATGTTACACTAGTTGCATTTGTTGGGTAAAGTCCCTCTTACAATTGAGTTTTGCACCCAAAAGGTGTGGCACACAACAAGACCCCAAGACCCCACCCGCCTCGCTCCTTCCCTCTCTCTGCTCTTCCTTTCCCCACCCCTCCCTCATTCTTTCTCTCTCTGTTCTCCCCTTCCCTCACCCCCAACATGTCAATAATTGTCATTAATTGTCCTCGTATCAAACTTGAGTACATGGGATTCATGCTTCTCCATTCTTGAGATGCTTGACTAAGAATAATGTGTTCCACTTCCATCCAGGTTAATACAAAGGCTGTAAAGTCTCTGGGAGGTATTAGTTTTTAGTTTTCAAAAAATATTCTGTTATGCGAGTGAAATTCTAAAGTAGAATTGAGGAGGGAAAATAACGCAGAAAAAGTAAAGAAGTGTGAACTTTCTGCTTTATGGAGTTTCATGAATTTTTAGGAAATGCCTTGTGACAGGAGGAACTTCAGGTTTTATGCAGCTTTGAAGCACAGAATGAAAACATGGAGATTTTTCTGTTTGTTCACTTGTTTGTTTTCATGTCCCTGAATAGCTCTCTACTTTGGGGACCTTCTCCCTCCAGTTTGCTGTGCTGTTTTAGTTGGCATTTGAATATCGATAACCAAAGATGTTGATTGTGCTAATTTCTTTCTTAGGTTGGGAGGAGAGAGTTGCCAACATCTACTTTTCGAGTCTGTATTTCACAAAAAAGTCACCCTTCTTATGTAGCCTTGTCCTTCATAATACAAATTGCAAATAAGGCAGGGTGCCAGTGCTGAAAAAGTAATTTCAATTAAAATTCCCAGGGCTTTTCAGGGCTGACACAGGAGTCAGTCTTAACACAACGTCCTTGAGTGTGGGCGCAGCTTACCTGAAAGCTTCAAAGGGGGACAAGTCATTTTAGTGTCACCTCCCTTGTCCCTCCTTTCTTTCCCCTATCTTCATCCCACCAAGAAGTAAACAAACCAGTGACTGCCCTTTTCACAAAAAAGGAGGTTGGGTAATCGCTTGTCTGGAAAGGCTGGTAATGGACTATTAAATAGTTGTTTGTGAAATCGCTGCGCAATACAGTGTTTACTTGCTTCTGCAAAAGTATTTCTGTTTACCCAGTTCTGGATGAAGAGTAGATCATTTGACAAGGCCTCAGAGTAAACAATGTCCTGATATTCCCCTTCTGTCTTCCGGTCCAGGCCTCTCTGCGGTTTCTGTTGTTATGCAAATAAGGGAGGGACGTGTGGAGCCGCTACTGTGTGGGAGAGACAGTGAGTCAGGCCTGTCTGATTTGTTGGAATAACTGTACTGAAGGTTGGATTTCTAGGCCCAAAGAACACTGTTCCCCTTGCTCTCAAGTATCACACCTTGTCGTGGTGTTTAAACATCAAACAGGGCTGGGTATGGTGGTTTGCACCGATAATCCTAGCACTCTGGGAGGCCGAGGCAGGTGGATTTCTTGAGCTTAGGAGTTGGAGACCAGCCTGAGCAAGAGTGAGACCCCTGTCTGTACTAAAAATAGAAAAATTAGCTGGGTGATGTGGTGGAATCCAGTAGTCTCAGCTGCTTGGGAGGCTGAGACAAGAGAATTGCTTGAGTCCCAGAGTTTGAGGTTGCTATGAGCTACGAAGCGATGGCACTCCAGCCTGGGCAGCAAAGTCAGACTCTGTCTCAAAATAAAAAAAATAAAAAATAAAAATAAAAATCAAATCAAGAGTTGTTTTGGAGGGGACATTGAACTCCTATCTATCACTAACTCAAATAATACTCAACTCTTATTGTTTATTTATGTGCCAGGGTCTGTGCATCCTTATTATCTCACTGACCTCACCAGAAACCATGAGACCAGTACTGGTGTTATCAGCAGGTTGCAGACGGGGAGGCAAAGGCACATAGAGGTTATTGGCCGAATCTTCTGGTTGGTAAGGAAAGGAGCTGTGGTTTGAACTTAGATTCTCTGACTCCTGAGCCCACATGTTCATGAGATTTATGTCAACAGAGAATGGGGTCTAGAGAAAAGAGGGTAGTGGATAACTGAACTTGAATGTGGTGAGTAGGAAAGAGTGTTGTCTAATAGATGAGGCTGGTGAGGGAGTGTGGCTAAGGGGAACATTATGTAGCAGGAAATGGGTATCCTGAGCTCTGTACCTATAGTGGAACTGGAAAGGAGGAACAAGTGGAAATGAATATAGGAAAAGAGGAGGAGCAAACTAGGTGGAAAGTGGGGATTCATCAATTTGCTTATGGCTGACCCTATGGAATCATTTTCTTAGACATCTCCTTGATCCTGAATTTGCAGGAGGCTGCATTTCTTTCACCTTTTTCAATTACATTTATCAGTTGTGTAGCTTGCATGTGATTCTGTATCCATGATGTCTTGTGATCCTTGTGAGTTTTTTTTTTTTGTAGAGATAGAGTCTCACTCTATGGCCCTCGGTAGAGTGCCGTGGCATCACACAGCTCACAGCAACCTCCAGCTCTCGGGCTTAGGTGATTCTCTTGCCTCAGCCTCCCAAGTAGCTGGGACTATAGGCGCCTGCCCCAACGCTCGGCTATTTTTTTTGTTGTTGCCGTTTGGCCAGGGCCAGGTTTGAACCCGCCATCCTTGGTATATGGGGCCAGCGCCCTGTCCACTGAGCCACAGGCGCCACCCTCTTGTGGGGGTTTTAATTCCCTTTTGCAGCAGAGGAAACTGAGAGGCAGGGCACTGGTGGCTAAGGACTCACATTGTTTACTCTGATCCTGTTGCTCTTCCCAGCCCAATCCAGACAGCCTCCTGTTTGTTCCTCTGGAATGTTCTGCAGGCCACACCCTTTTCCTCTCACGCAGACACCCCGTACCCCCTTCATTTTGGCCTGCTCTTGTTTTATGCCTCGTTCATTTCTAAGACATGGTACAGGTTACACATGCCCTCCTCCAGTCCGGGTCTGATATTTGCTTCTGTTAATTCATTGTTATGTGGAGAATGCTTTCTGTGAAACACAACAAGCTGTAGAAAATATAATTCTCCCTTAATGTATATTTACTAAGTGTATTTATTATTCATCAGGATGTGCATTTTAAAATGTGAGTCTCGATTCCCTCACTTTTAATCCCAAACAAACGTTAAAAGATTTATTTTCACAATAATCCCGGAATGAGAGCTAAGTAAGCCTCCCTGAACACAGCGTGCCAAGCGGTAGATGGCAGCTCTATATATCCACACTAGGTGCCCTGTCTGCGGTTGCTTGTCGTCTCTTCCTGTTTCTAGTGGTGATGTACACAAGTGTGCGAGCACACCATGCCCTTCGGGGCTTCAAATTTGTTGGCGCTGACTCTAGGGAAGGAGGACTACGAGGGGAAATGTTAAAGTGCCTCTTCTTTGACAGACATAGAGAGGTATAGTGGGAGATACAAAGGCAAATGGATGAAGAAAAAAGAGTATGTGGGCCGGGAGACAAGAAAATGCACAAAAATAAGCTTCAAAGCCCTCAAGGTGCCATCAGTATGAATGTTTGAATAGTAAATGAAGAATTAAACACGAGTGCATTAAGCAGCTCAGAATGAATAATTCCTACTTGCTCATTCTGCAAGAAGAGAAGGCACCAGAGTGCAGGTGCCAGCCTATGACTGGTGCAGAGGAAATTCTTAGTCAAAGGCCAGGTTATATGATGTGATGGCATCTCTTCAGCTAGGTTAGGGGTCCATTTGAACAGGGCGCTTCATGACTTCTTTGCTCATTAGTGGTCTTTTTTTTTTTCGGAGACAGAGTCTCATTTTGTTGCCCCTTGATAGAGTGCTGTGGCGTCACAGCTCACAGCAACCTCCAACTCTTGGGCTTGAGCAGTTCTCTTGCCTCAGCTTCCTGAGAAGCTGGGACCCCAGGAGCCTGCCACAATGCCTGGCTATTTTTTTGTTGCAGTTTGGCTGGGGCCGGGTTTGATCTAGCACCACTCTCAGTAGATAGGGCTGGCACCCTGCTCACTGAGCCACAGGTGCCGCCCCATTGTGGTCTTTATCACAGTTCCAAGTGCATCTATTTCACACATTCCTCAAGATCCCAGAATGTAGACGTTTCCTGGTTAACAGTTTGAGAAGGTTTTCTCATTGGGAAGACTAATGAAGAGTTTCATTCCTGACCAAGTATTATAATAATGTTTTTTCATTAAACCTTGTAACACCTAAAATATATTAATAGATGATGCTGAGACATGAGTCTAAATAGTTCAGTTAAAAATAGTTCAATTGAAGATGTCAATGCAAACACAAATCTTGGAATATCTTCTTCTTCAAGGTTTAGCACCACTATATCCAAACCACAGATATAACCAGTTTTGCAGCTAGAGTTATAAATACACAGTAAGAATAGAAGTTAATAAGAGAACAACTTTACAGTTTATTTAACAGTTGTTTTCTTCAATGAATAAAGTCAGTGAATCTAAAGCAGAGTTTGATCCCTATGGTTTCTTTCTTTCTTTCTCTTTTTTTAGAGACAGAGTCTTACTTTATTGCCTTCAGTAGAGTGGTGTCACAGCTCACAACAACCTCCAATTCCTGGGCTTAGGTGATATTCTTACCTCAGCCTCCTGAGTAGCTCAGACTATAGGCGCCTGCCACAATGCTCAGCTATTTTTTGTTGCAGTTTGGCCGGGGCTGTGTTCGAACTTGCTACCCTTGTTACATAGGGCCAGCGCCCTACCCACTGAGCCACAGGCGCTGCCCAGATCCCTATGGTTTCAAATATACTTCAAATGAGTAGAGGCAAAGATAGGTAGAGGGAAAGGAATCCATTGTTCAATGGACCGGTGCTGAGTCCTACAGATCCCATTCTGTTATGATAAATTCTTCAAATATAATTTCAAAGAAGAAAAATATTTTGGGGAAATACTTGCATTGTATCACAAATTTATGGTGTCCAGTGTAGGGAGAAAAAAATGGACCCTGTTTCTACTTACATTGCAAATATAATCCCATTGAATGTATAAAGATACACTAGCCAGCTGGGCACAGTGGCTCATGCCTGTCTAGCACTCTGGGAGGCCAAGGTGGGTAGATCACTTGAGCTCACACGTTGGAGGCTAGGCTGAGCAAGAATGAGACCTGGTCTCTACTCAAAATGAAAAACTAAGGCAAGAGGCTTGCTTGAGCCCAAGGGTTTGAGGTTGCTGTGATCTACGACACCACTACACTCTACCATGGGCAGACAAAATGAGACTATCTCAAAAAAATAAAAAAAAGATATACCAGCTAGATAATAATTAAAGTTGAAGAGCAGATTTGACCAAAAAAAACCAATTGTGCTCATCTAATAAAACAATTTTAAAAAAGCAAAGCAAAACAATTTAAAAGAATTAATGGAAAATATCCACTTTCTAAAATTAAAAGAAAAAAATGATAGCAAATCAAATCAACTCTTTATGGTCACTCTGTGACCTCTGTCTCAAACTTTTCTGTTCAATGCCACCACTCTTTCTTCTCTGGTGGCTTTCTTGTTGACCAATGCTTTCCAAGTTAGCTCATCCGACCGGGAACAAAAGCGTTGTCCTCACTGTGAGCTACTAAGTGATGTGACCTCTAAATTCTTGCCATAGCCCTTAGCATTTGATAAATGAATTAAATAGAAATAATTGGTTATTTTTTGCTGAACTTGATGCTGGTTATAAATGTCACTGGTGTCATACAAAACAATTTATAAATTATTTTGAAAAGAATTGTTTCAACTACAGAGCAGGCAATGAAAGAGACAAATGGGAATGATTTTCGAGAGGGCTTTTCTATAATGACATCATAAGAGCCAAGAGGATTTCTGTAGCAATTCATTTCATGCCAAGAACAGGAAAAACAGTGTAGCGGGCCTAATGTTTCCACATTTGTCTGTTTTACCTTTTCCTAGGTGATAGGAGAAAATAAAAGGAGGAATGATGCAAAGACTTCAAATCAGCTTGAGTATTAGTTTACATGTGTCAATTTACGTTACATCTTACTAAATTTCATGAAACCCCTCCTCTAACCAAAAGAACAGTCGGGAATAAGATTAGTTGGATGTTATTATCCTTTGTCTCAAAATATTGCAGATGGGAAAGTAACGATGGTTAGCATTGCATGCTGCACCAAACGGGTTTTACATTTTTAGTAAAATTTCCACATGAGCATTGTATCCCTGCAATGTTGTCAAAGGTTATGTTTAGTTCATGAGACAGGCTTAAGAGGATGAAGTTTTTCTCTCATACGAATTCCTAAGATGAGAAAAAATTTAAAAAGCAAATTAAGTGGAGAGGAAGTAAATGAGACATTATTTCTCTAAAGTTGTTTTATTGCCTGCCAGGAAAATATCTTCAGGAGATGGCCTGAAAAGGAAAAGATTTTTGTAGTGAGCATCTGAGCCACAGCAGATTTGTGGGTGTTATTGGCTTTTTCAGACATCAAAAGCGAACTGTGTGAAAGATGATGGAGGTGCTCAAACAGGAATGGGGAATGAAAATGAGCAAATAGAAGATCATGCTCAATATAAACACACAATGATAATCAGAATAAATGAGACTATCAGTGCACAAGTAGAAGAAAATCAACTAGGAACATCTGTTCAGGTGAGGCTGAAATTAAGAGAATAATCAGGCTCTGGTCGTGTGCATTTGGAAAAAGTCTATGAAAGGTATGATGAGGATCCTTCGCCCATGTGGAATGATCATACGGATACTACCTTTGTACCTTCATTAAAATTGTGTTTTGTGGCTGTGAGTATTAGACTTGCCAAGAAACGTAGGTTTGAGCAAAACTGCAATCAAATATGCTTTGGAGATTAAGAAAATTTTAACTGGAGAATGAAAATTTTTCAGAGAAATATGCAAAGATATAGGAGTCACAAAAAACATTTCTAAGCGAGGCTTCAGGGGCATAAATCACAACAGTGTCAGGCCACACAAATCTTTGGAGAAGTAATATACATATAAAGAGTGTTTAGATCAAATATATTGAATTCTGATTCTGGAAGAGATAAGATACATACACTTCTCCCTATTCCTTGCTAAATGCTGTTAAAAATTCTGGACATTATGCATAAAATAAACATAAGACAACTCTGAAAGATGGCGAGAGAGAGACAGATGAGTTAGAGACCTTGGGATTTGAGGAAAACCATGTAACTGATTTCCCTGGGTTTTATTTTTAACAGCATTTAGTAGCAATCTGGAGATGATGAAAGTAAAAACAATGGAAGAGCTCTAAGAAAAGTCAGGTCTGCTTAGCTAAAGAACCAGAAAAGGGTGATTGTGGTAAAACATTAAATTTTTGAAAATGATTGCCTACTTTATCCATATGCCAAGGAAAAACACTTATCCCTTGTCTGGGGAGGCTGAGTGGGGAGCCTGGACTTCCTCCCCCACTTGGTGGCAATGAGGCATCCCTCTCTCTCCTTGCTGGCTTTGTGTCAGGGAATGGAAATCTGGGACTGACGCCTCCTCCTAGAGGTCAGCTTCTCTCTTCCCACTGTGGTATGAATGGAGGCCTCAACTGTCACTCCCACTCAGCAGAAATGAGGCAGCCCCCCATTCTCCCATGATATTGTGTCAAAGGAGATGTGCTGAAACAGAAAATTTAAATAAGATCCAAAGCCTAGTGAGATAATCCCTGTAATGTCCAATTAATGCAATAAAATGAAACACTTGTCCTACCAAGAACCAGGAAAAGCTCACCTTGAATGATAAGACAACGAGCAGATACAATGCCAAGATGGTTTAGATGTTGAAGTGATCTGACAAGGATTTTCAAGCAACCATTATAGAAATGTTTCAGTGAACAATTATGCACACACTCCAAACAAATGAAAAACATGGAAAGTATCAGCAAAGAAATAGTAGAGGTAAAGAACCAATGTATGTTAGCTTTGAAAAATACAATCAACAAAATTAACGTCTATTGGATGTGCTCAACATTGGAATGGAGAGGACAGAGGAAAGAATCAATGAACTTGAAAATAGAACAATAGAAATCTCCTTCTTTAAACAATAGAGTGAAAATAGATTGAAAAATAATGAACAGAGCTGCAGAGATCTATGAAACTACAACAAAAGATCTAATAATGATATCATCCAAGTCCCAGAAGGAGCAGAGGAAAAGTATAGGGATAAAGAAGTATTCAAAGAAATAATGGCTGGAAATGAAAGCACATAATGCAATAAAATGGAGTCTGTCAGGCTAGGGCAGACAGGACACAACTGGTCTGGTCCGTTTAGGTCCTGCCTGACCTATACCCTGTCTCCCATTCTTACTATTTTATAAATTTAACTCCCACCCTGAAGATTCCTGTCTTGAATAGTTTAGGTGGATTGATTTAGGAGATTAATTGAGATTTGTTTTGGGTCATGAGTTATACTGATTATTGTTTACTATGGGTCATGGGTGCTACCGATTATTGTTTAAGGAAAGAGTTAGCATGGTCTTCACTTTGAACTTAAATGTATAAAACTGTAATGTTGGAAATGGAAGATCAGAACAGTCTTAGAGAGCTACTCTCACTGTTTTCCAGAATCCCGGCCTTCTGACAAATACAGTTTGGTGGACTTATCCCCATCTCTGCATAGTGGCTGACAGTGACAGGTGGCCAGACTCTCTTTGTCCAGTGACAGAAATGTCTCAAGATTGGCAAAAGACAAGCCTATAAAACCCAACAGACTACAAAAATGTACAAAGTATTAACAAATTCAAGAACCTGAGCCAATTTCAAACAGAAAAACCAAAGAATTCCATGCCATGACTTATCATAAGAGGCAGCCTTGATAAGCAGATTGTTTTAATGCTCAGAAGATTGTGGGAGCACTTCCACACTTGTCCTTCAGGGGCTCCATAAGCTGGAAATGCTAACTGCTTCAAGAGCAAGTTTTGGAATTGCCTTTTCTTTTGTTTTGCTTTTTTGTTTTTCTTGCCAGTTGTTAATCCTGTGGAATGGTAGGTATATAATCTATATCAGTCATGTTTACACAAATCAATATATTTTTAATGACTTTTAAAATAAAAAGGACCTATTTTTCAAAAACAGTAACTCAAAATCCATCATGAACCTAGATGTAAGGACAAAACTATCAATTGCTGGAAGAAAACGTAGAAATAAATATTTGGGACCTTGCGTTAGGCAGACTCCTTCGTTATGACACCCAAAGCACAAGCAACAAAAGAAACTGAATACATTGGATATGATTAAGAAAGTGAAAAGGCAACATACAGATGGGAGAAAATATTTGTAAACCATGTATCTGATAGGAAAATTGTATCTGGAATATATAAAGAACTCTTACAACTCAATAATAAAATTGTATCTGGAATATATAAAGAACTCTTACAACTCAACTGAGAATTGAGCAAAGATTCTGAGTAGACATTTTCCAAAGATATGTAAATGGCCAATGAACACATGAAAAGATGCTCAACATCATTGGCCACCAGGAAAATGCAAAACAAAACCACAATGAGGTAACCACTTCACACCTACTCCATGACTATACTAAAAACCACAGATAATAACAAATGTTGATAATAATGTGGAGAAAGTGAAATGTTGTGCTAGTAGGAATGTGAAATCATACAGCATCTTCCTAAAACAATCTGATGTTTCCTTAAAATGTTAAACATAAAGTTACCATGTGACCTAGCATTTCCATTCCCAGGTAAATACCCAGAGGAATTTAAAATGTATGTGAACGTAAAAACTGTGCACAAATGTTTTTAGCAACATCATTCATAATAACCAAGAAGTAAAAACAAAAATGTTCATCGAATTCTGAATGGATAAATGAAATGTGCTATATATAGGCAATGCAATATTATTCAGCAATAAAAAATAATGAAGTACTGTTCCATTCTGCAATACAGTTGAAACTTAAAAATACTATCGTAAGTGAAAACAGCCAATCACAAAAGAGAACATTGTACATAGTACGATTCCATTCACAGGAAATGTCCCAACAGGCAAATCTATAGAGACAAGAAGTTTAGTGGTTGCCTGGGGATGGGGGTTGAAGGGAAATAGAAAAGGATAGCTTATGGGTACAGGGTTTAATTTGGGGATGCTGATAAATGTACTAAAATTGGTTGTGGTGATGGATCCACAACTCAGTGAATGTAATAAAAATCAATGAATGGTATATTTTAAAATTATATTAAATTATTATTTAGTTCCTACTATGTGCAAGACATTGCGATTACTCTTACCTGTATATTCAGTCTGCAATTTGGGGGAAAATGCGTGTTTTGCTAGGTCAGTAAGTGAATACTGGAAGTGTTTTGTCCTAGAAGTCTCAGTGTTGTAAAGAAGAAAGAAGAGGGTAGAAAAAACAGACAGAATTGTGCTCAGTCATTGAGATTATAAATTCCTATTAATAAATATGACTGCTGCAAATACATCTATATAGAACAAATAATACCTAGACCATGTGTCTCTGAAAAAATTTCATTTGAAGCTGTTCCATAGCAGGTATGGAATAAACATTTGGTGAATGAATGAATGCAGAAAAATGAATAGCAAATATCAAATCCTTAGATCTGAGGATTTTATATTCTTATTGAAAATACAGGTATGAAGAATAGATCCTTCTGAAGATTAATAACGATCTTTATTAATCCTATGTATTATGTTTAAATATGTATGTGTATCTTGTTTAAGAAAACTTTTCTTATCCAAGGTCATAGACATATTCTTCTGTATTTCTCTATAGTTAAGTACTTTGATTAAATATATGCCCAGTTTCAGAATAAATATTAACTAGTAACTTTAGAAGACCAATATAGACCTTTTGGAGTCCCATATAAAGGGTTGGATCTTCAAATGACCATAGATACTTTTAAAGAATGGAATATGTGCCTCCTTCGCAGAAAGGAACCAGAATAGTAAGTAGATTCTCACATTTTGGACAGACTGTGTAGGAGAAATGCTAGGATTCATCAGGAAGTGATAGGAAGCAACAAAAATGGATAAGAAGAGGGTTCAGGGAAACTCGTGAAGCCAGGGACTTGTTAAGAGGCAGGAGAAGATCCTGGATGTGGGGAAACAGTAAGAGAGACAGCCTAAGGGTTCGACATTGTAGGATGAGTTTTTAGAATCTTGACTACAAGAGAACCACCTGACCCATGCAATTCTGGGGCCTAACAGGGATCTGCCTGGAGATTGCACAGAGAGAGATGTGTGCAACCCATGCAGAATCCCGCCGGTACTGAGTCTAGAGCAGTTTGAGCTGGGTACCTCTCTGACAGCCCAGATACTAGGGAACTGCATGTGAGTCTGCAGGTGTATCTGCAGTTGCTGTGAGGCCCTAGGGAGGTGTAGAGGATCCCAAGGGCTCCCATACACTTCTGGGTAGGTCCCACCACACTGCCACAGACTGCAGTTGGGACTGAGCCATGAGTGGACATCATTTTTCCAGCTTCTTGCTCACCCTGCTTACCAGGGAGGAGCCAAGGCACCATTTTGAGAGTTTGACACCTGGCTGCACCCTGCTCTTGGGCTGAGTTTGGTTGTGGCTGCTATCCAGCTATGGAGGGGCAGGGAAAGCAGGTTTTTCAAGACACGTGTGGGACAATACCACTGTGCTGCAACAGGCTGCTGTGAGACCAAGTCGTAATAGTCCTCTGTAGTTTCCCACCAAAGCAGCTTGCCTGAGAAAAGGCTTATTTCCTCTGGTCATGGGCCCAAGACACCATTTTGGCAATTGAAAGCTGGGCAGCACCCCACCCTCAGGCTGAGTTAAAGTTGATGCAGCCGCAGCCCCACCTAGCTCAGGAGGGACAAGAAAGTCCCTGCTCTCCTGCATACACCTAGGATAATGCCTACTGCCCTGCAACAGGCCACTGTGAAACTGAGAAATAAGCAAACTGTACTTGCCCAGTGTCTTGCCTATGCTGTTTACCTGGAAGGTGCCCCACCCTCTCTGTTCACAGGCCCAATATGCCATTTTGGGAGTTTAAACCTGTGTAATACCCAATGCTTGGGTTGAGTTCAGGCTGACACAGTTGTGGCCCTGCCCAGCTAAGGAGGGACAGGGAAGCCTGAGCTCTTCTATACAAACCCAGAACAATCCCCCCCTGCACTTCTGTGGGCTCCTGTGAGGCTGATGCAAGGAGGCTGCACTCCCTACAGTTTCTTGCCCATGCCACTTGCCTAAAAGAGACCCTGCCCCATTCGATTGCAAGTCCACAGCTAGTCCCATTTTGAGTCAAATGCTGGACCATGCTCTGCCTTCAGGCTCTGTTCATGGTGATGTGGCTGCTACCCCCACCCAGCTGTGAAGGGCCAAGGGAGATCAGGTTGTCCTCAGCACACTTAGGACAATACCTACTGCCCTGTTTCGGGCAGCTGTGGGTCTGGGTTCTAGCCCACCTAATCCATTGTAGATATCAGCATCATCAACACAGACCTCTTGGATCCTAGAGGGTGGCTCCACCACCACTACTGGCACCTCGTATAGCATACCAACGCCCTGAGGACCTACCCATATAGCTGGCCTTCTGCTCTAATTACTAGTCTGAGTAAGCCACCTGAAGGCCCAAGTACACACTGCTACCAGTGTAAGCTGGTATGGGGCCTAAAACCAGACATACTTAGCCCACTGCTAAGTCTGTTCCAGTACTGGGAACAAAGACTGGGTTGGCTGGCATTCAAGTCCCTAGCAAAACTATACCACAGCCTCAACTAATAACTATACCTTAAGCCACTAAGGAAATCACAAACAACCACTGAGTCTGTGTACCTTAGAAATCATACAAAGTTTATATTACTTCTGGCATCAAAATTAAATCCAAAATGTGCTACTCACCAAAAACATATATACATCTTCCCAAGTGATTGCTCTATCAGCTGCATAAATATCAAAGGAAGGATAAAGGAAATGTGAAAGAGCAAGAAAATATGACATCAACAATTGTCCATCAATGAATCCCAATCAAAAAGAATTCCTGGCTGGGCATGGTGGCTCATACCTGTAATTCTAGCACTCTGGGAGGACAACATGGGCAGATCACTTGAGCTCGTGAGTTTGAAACCAGCCTGGGCAAGAATGAGACCCCCGTCTGTAAAAATAGCCAGGCTTTGTGACGGGTGCCTATAGTTCCAGCTACTCAGGAGGCTGAGGCAATAGGATCACTAGAGCCCAAAAGTTTGAGGTTGCTGTGAACCATGATGCTCTGGCACTCAACTCTAGGGCAACTGAGAATCTGTCCCCCCCACCAAAAAAGGCCTTATAATGCTGGATAAAGAGTTCCAAATATTAAGTACAAGGAAAGTCAATGAGATCTAAGAAAAATCTGAGAACCAATACAAAGAAATCAGAAAATCGATTCAGGATATAAATTAGAAATTTATCAAGGAGATAGACATCTTTAAAAAAAACAACAGAAATTCCAGAACTGAAAAATTTATTGAAAGAAATGCAAAACACAATTAGAAAGAAAAAAAGCAGAAGAAAGAAACTCAGAACTTCAACACAAGTGTTTTAGAATAATCTAGTCAGACAAAAATAAGGAGAAAGAATAAAAATAATGAGCAAAGCCTTTGAGACATGTGGGACTACATAAAGAGAAAAAACTTATCAATTATTGGTATTCCTGAGAAGGAGAGGGTAAAATTTTAGACAGCTTATTTAAGGAAATAATTTATGAAAACATTTTACAAATAGCTAGAGAGTTAGAAATTTAGATACAAGAGGACCTATGATTCCCCAGGCAAATACATTGCACAGAAGACTTCACTATGGCCTATTATAAGTAGAATAAGTAAAGTCAAAGTGAAAGAAAAAATTTAAAAATTAGCAAGACAAAAGCGTGTAGTCACCTATAAAGAAAACCCCATCAGACTAACAGTGAACTTCTCAACAAGAAACTTTGTGGGCCAAGAAGGAATGGCATGGCATTTTCAAAGTGCTAAAAGAAAAAAACACAAAACTGTCAGTCAAGAATTTTATATCCTGCCGAATAAGTTTCTTAAATGAAGGAAGAATAAAGTCTTCCCCAGACAAGCAAATGGTGAGATTATTTGTCACCATTAGACTGACTCTACATGAAATGCTCAAAAATGCTTTAAACTTGGAAACAAAAGGCCAGTGTTCATCACCATGAAAACACATGAAGATATAAAACTCAAAAGTCTAATGAAACAATCACACAAAGGAGGAAGAGGAAGGAATCAAATGGCAATGTGACAGAAGTTCAGCAATCCACAAATACAAAAAGGCAAACAGGCAAAGAAAAAGAAACAAAGAGCTTATAAACCAACTAGAAATCAATTAACAATATGGCAAGAATAAAGCTTCACATATCAATATTAACTTTAAATGTGAAGGTATTAATGCTTCACTTAATAGACATAGATTGGAAGAGGGGATTTAAAAAATGACCCAACTGGGCGGCGCCTGTGGCTCAGTGAGTTGGATGCTGGTCCCATGTACCAATGGTGGAGAGTTTGAACCTAGTCCTGGCCAAACTGCAACAAAAAGTAGCTGGGCGTTGTGGCAGGTGCCTGTAGTCCCAGCTACTTGGGAGGCTGAGGCAAGAGAATTGCCTAAGCTCAAGAGCTGGAGGTTGCTGTGAGCTGTGATGCCATGGCTACCTACTGAGGGTGACAGAGTGAGACTCTGTCTCTAAAAAAAAAAAGACCCAACTATATCCTGCTTAAAAGAAACTCACCTTACCCAGAAAGACACATATAGACAGAGAATAAAGAGGTAGGAAAAAATACACCATGAAAATGGAAACCAAAAGTGAACTGGAGTAGCTATGCTTAGATAAAACAGACTTTAAATCAAAAATAGTGAGAAAAGACAAATAAGGTCATTACATTATGATAAAGGAATCAATTCAGCAAGTTAATATAACAATCCTAAGTAATATGCACCCAACACTGAAGCATCCAGATTCACAAAACAAATACTACTAGACCTAAAAAAAGAGATAGCAACAGTGTAATGGTAGGGGAATTCAACACCCTACTCACATCACTGAACAGATCATCGAGAGAGAAAATCAAGAAAGTTGGGCTTTAGACCAAATGAACTTAACACAGACATTTACAGAACATTCCCCCAGAATATACATTCTTGTCATTAGCATATGAAACATTCTCCAAGATAGATCACATGTTAAGCCACAAAAGAAGTCTTAAAAATTTTTAAAAATCAAAATCATATCAAGTATCTCCTCAGACCACAGTTGAATAAAGCTAGAAATCAATATGAAGAGGAACTTCAGAAACTACTGAAATACATGAAAATTAAACAACATGCTATTGAAAAATCATTGGGTCCACAAAAATTAAACAGGGAAATTTAAATTTTTTTTGAAATAAATGAGAATGAAATCACAACATACCGAACCCAGGGGGATATAGTAAAAGCAGTGCTAAGAGCGGAACTTACAGCATTAAATCCCTTCATAAAAAAGTAAAAAATCACAAATAACCTAATATCACACCTCACGGAATTAGAAAGAGAAAGAACGAATGAAACCCAAACCTAGCAGAAAAAAGGAAATAACAAAAATCATAACAGAACTAAATGAAATAGAGACAAACCCTCCCCAAACAAACAAACAACAACAATAACAAAAAAACTACAAAAGATCAACAGAATGTAAAGTTGGTTCTTCAAAAGGATAAACAAAATGGATAAACCACTAGCTAATTTAACCAAGAAGAGAATAAAGAAGATCCAAATAAGGAAAATCAGAAATGAAAAAGTAGACATTTCCACTGAGGCTCTAGAAATTTAAAAGATCATCAGAAACTATTATGAACAACTAAATGTTCACAAAATAGAAAACCTAGAGTATCAGGATGAATTCCTAAAAATGTTCAACTTCCCAAGATTGAACCAGGATGAAATAGAACTCCTAAATAGACCAATAATGAGCAGTGAAAATGAATCAGTAACAAAAATCTCCCAATTAAATAAAGTTCAGGACCAGATGGATTCACAGCTGAATTCTACCAGACATACAAAGAAAAGCTAATGCCAATTCTATTGAAACTGTTCCAAAAGATTGAGAAGGAAGGACTCCTCCCAAACTAATTCTATGAAGGCACTCTGATACCAAAGAAGGAAAGATCACAACCAAAATGAATGAATGAAACAGGCCAATGTTTCTGATAAATATAGATTTGCAAAAATCCTAAAAAAAATACTTGCAAATCAAATCCAATAGCACACCAAAAGATTAATTTGCTGTGATCAAGTGAGTTTAATCTCAGCAAAAGGATCATTCACCGTGATCAAAAGAGTTTAATCTCATTTGAAGGATGGTTCAACGTGTGCAGGTAAATAAACTTGATATACCACATAAACAATTAAAAACAAAAAAAATATGATCACCTCAATAGACACATAAAAAGCATTTGATAAAATTCAGCATCTCTTTGTGGTAAAGACCTTAAAAAAATTCAGCATAGAAAGAACATGCCTTGAAATAATAGAAGACATATATGACAAACTCATAGCCAAAATCACACTGAATGGGGAAAAATTAAAAGTATTCTCCCTAAGAAGTGGAATAAGAAATGGATGCTCATTTTTTTTTACCACTTGTATTCAACATAGTACTGGAAGTCCTAGCTAGAACAATCAGGCAAGAAAAAGAAATAAAGGACATTCAAATTAGAAAAGAATAAGTCAAAATAACTCTTGTTTGTTGATGATATGATCTTATGTTCTTATGATCAAAGAATTCCTCCAAAAGACTCATAGATTTGATAAATGAATTTAGCAAAGTCTCAGGTTATAAAATTAATGTGCAAAAATAAATTACATTTTTATATGTCAGTAACACCCAAGTTGAGGACCAGATCAAGAACTCAATTCCTTTTACAATTAGCTGCCAAAAAAGAAAAAAAAGAAGAAGGAATAAATTTAACCAAAGAGGTGAAAAAGCTCTATAAGGAGAACTACCAATCACTGATGCAAAAAGTCATAGATGACACAAACGAACTGAACAACATCTCATGATTATGGATTAGAAGAATCAATGTTGTTAAAATGGCCATAGTGGCCAAAGCCGTCCACAGATTCATTGCAATTCTTATCAAAATACCAATGTCAGTTTTTACAGAATTAGAAGAAACAATTCTAAAATTCATATACAATCAAAATAGCCCAAATAGCCAAAGCAGTATTAAGTGAAAAGATCAAATCTGAAAACATCACATGATCTGACTTCAAATTACAATACATGGCTAAGTAACCAAAGCAGCATGGTACTAGCAGAAAAGTAGACACATGGATCAATGGAACAGAATAGAGAGCCCCAAAATATTTCTACTCCCCAAACCCATGCAGTCCTACCAACGCCTGACTCATCCCACTGAGAACAACTACTGCCCTATCCAGTCAGATGCAGTTTTTGAAGACAGACCATCGCTCCCCATCACCCCTTTTAACAAGATTTGGGAATGTTGGGGGCCTAAGGCAGCCACACACAATTGCTTTTCCTGTTTCCTCCTCCTCTTTTCCTAAAACAAAGATGCAAAGGATCTGGCTAGCTCTACCCCGAGAAGTTCCAAAAGACCCTAACTTGACAGGCAACCTGTGGAATGTGCCCACCCCCACAGCCCCATATAAACATGGTCTCTAACTGCTTCCAGGTGCAGACACCGTCTTTGCATTGCCCAGGCAGGTCACCCTCCCTTTTCAATAAACCTGGCCTGAACATCTCTGAAGCCTTGTCTCTGGGAGCCACCCTTTACACCTTTCAAAACCATACTTATAACCAACTGATCTTCAACAAAGCAGTTAAAAATATACACGGGGGGAACCACTATTCAATAAATGGTGCTGGAAAAATTAGATATCCATATGCAGAAGAATGAAACTGTATCTTTATTGCTTACAAAAAAAAAATTAACTCAAGATGGATTAATGACTTAAATGTAAGACTTGAAACCATCAAAATATTAGATTAAAACCTAAGAAAAACTGTCCTTGACATTGGCCTAGGTAAAGACCTGCAAAGTAAATACAACAAAAACAAAAGAAATAAGTGGGACTTAAACTAAAAAGCTCTGCACAACAAAATATATAATCAGCAGAGTAAATAGACTAAATGTAGAATGGGAAAAAATATTTTCAAGCTATACATCTGACAAAGGTCTCCTATCTAGAATCCATAAAGAGCTCAAACAAATCAGCAAGAAGTAGCAACTACCCCATTACGAAGTGGATAAATGACGTGAGCATGTGTTTTTTAATAGAAGATATACCAATGGCCAACAAATACATGAAAAAATGCTTAACATCACTAATCATCAGGGAAATGCAAATTAAAACCACAGAGAGATACCATCTTATTCCAGTTTGAATGGCCATTATTAAAAAGTCAAAAAACAATAGATGTTGGTGTGGATGCAGTGAAAAAGGAACACATACTCATATTTACTGTTGATGGGAATGTAAATTAGCACAGTCTCTCTGGTGATCAGTGTAGAGATTTCTCAAAGAAATCAAAATAGGCCTACTATTTGATCCTGCAATCTAATTATTGAATATCCATTCAAAAGAAAAACATTATTATATCAAAAAGATACCCTGTACTCATATGTGTATAGCAGCACCATTCATAATCACAAAGGTACGGAATCAACCTGAGTGAACTTTGACTGATGAGTGGATAAAGAAAATGTGGTAGATATATGCTCACACACACCCACACATAATGAAGTACTACTCAACAGTAAGCAAGAGTGAAATAATGTCTTTTTCAACAACTTGGATGGAAATTGAGGGCTTATTCCAAGTGACGTAACTCAGGAATAGAAATATAAATGCTGAATGTTCTCACTTATATTGGGAGCTAACCTGTGGCTCCACAAAGACATACAGATTGGCAAATAGATATTGGAAATTCAAAGGGGAGCAGGATAAAAGGAGGTAAAGGGGTATTATACCTATGGGGTATAATACACTGTACTGGGTGATGGGTACATTATGAGCCCAGACTTCATTGCTATATAACATATACGTGTAATGGAAAAAGAATGGGTTTCAAGATTAAAAAAAAGTATGAAAGCAAAAAAAGGACACTTTCGAAAAACAGATTTGTTTTCCTCACTTGACAGTATATCTTCACTTCAAGGGCAAGGTTGCCAGGTGTCAGGGGTGGCGGGGAATGGGACTGCATGTTTATTCTGATAATGGTCTTCAGGCAATTCTAAGATATTTCTACCCCTCTTCACCAACCTCTTCTACAATCTTGAGAATCACAGGTTTCAGTATGCTGAGGTGCATGTGATTTTCCAGCATGGAAAGAGTTTACCGAGTTCGTGTGAAATCAGAACCCCAATTTTATGCAGAACGGGGGCCAGAAGACTGTAGACATGCTTTTGCCATTAACAGAGTGCTTGCTTGTGTCTGACCTTGTGATTTGATTCTCTTACTATCCTTGTGATACAAACATTTTCCTTACCATGTTAAAAACAAGGAAACTAAGTTAAAAGTGATGGTGTTAGAATTCAAATGTAAATTTTTGATCTCTTAAGTCTGAATCTTCTTTAATGGTCAAAAACCCAGATTAAGCTAGGCTATACACATAACATTTGTTATAGAAGACTCAATAGTGTTAGAGAGATTTTAAACTCACATTTTCAAAACTCATAAAATTAAAACTTCAGATGTGATATGGAGAAAAATGACATAAATGGTATACCATAAAGGTTTACTTTAAGTGCTACAAAGCCCTATGTCAACACAAACTCTAAAAATTTATGATTCTCTTCTCAATAATTGAAATCTGCTTTTGAAAGTGCATATTTATATATAAAAAAGGAGAAGAACATTAGAGCTGACATAATACTGTCAGATGTTGGCCATATGGAAAAATTTAAATTGTCATAAAAGCTGGCCAGTTATAAAATGTTTTAGATAGTTTTTTTTTAAAAATCACATTTTAAGCATTTGAGCAATATGCTCAAAAATACATTGGTGAACTACATTAGTAATTGCTTTAACTATAACTTCGTATGATCTTTCTGTATATAATTAATTGTTTTGAACTGATCCGTGCAATAGGCAATGAAATACAATTGGGCTGTGGATAAAAGATATTAAAAGGGAACATTTTCCAAACTGCATTTATTAATCCCCATTTGTGAATACCCATGTCTAGTAGTAGCTGGGTGTTGTTATTATTGGGTCACCTATTATTGATCACCTACTATGTGGAGGGCACTATGTAAGCTCTGCAGGTAGACATATTATATACATGAAGAAACAGGATAGAAAGTTGATGAAAACTGTGCTCAAGCCTAATTTCAAATCTGGGTCTATTTGGTTTCAATTTTTTTCCCCTTTGTAATTTGCTTTTAAATTAATAATGTTAAAATCCTCTAACCTAAAAAGTGATGTCTTAAAAAATTTGGAAAAATCCTGGAAAATTCTGTAGGCATTAAAATTTCAGTTTTATAC
Source organism: Perodicticus potto (assembly GCA_963574655.1). Lineage (NCBI taxonomy): Eukaryota > Metazoa > Chordata > Mammalia > Primates > Lorisidae > Perodicticus > Perodicticus potto. The sequence continues at coordinate 3,383 of CAUYRH010115699.1, read as the reverse complement.
ATGAGACATTGTCAATTCAGTTATCAATCATTACAAAATTCATATACTTATTAATTCACTAGGAAGTTACTTATTTATGTGAAGCTTATGTAATGACTGGTGATGATACGTGCCGAACTCTGTTTCAGTAGCTGGTGACAGAGTGATGAGTGAGACAAAGGTCCTGCCCTCATGGAAGTACATGCAGGCCTGGATGATTTTAGTGAAAAACCATTCCTGGTAATGTAAAACAGCGAATATTTTATATTTTGGCATATCCCTTGTCATGGACAAAAGAAATACCTTCTTACTTTAACCAGTGTGTCTTGATAGGCAGAGGAATTCGTAGCCAGAGTTTAGGCTATATGAATTTATAAAATTAATGTTATAATGAGATTATGCTTTGGGTTTAATTTTCTGATTATTGTGAGATGACAACTCTTATTAGAACAGACTTTGTCTATGCACAGGGGCTTTGTAATATGGTCTTCAGCATTAACAAATTATTTGGTACATTAATGTTAGTTACAAATATAAGTTACTAGGCATCTACCCAGAAGAAAAAAAAATCGTTTTATCATAAGAACCTTTGCACTAGATTGTTTATCACAGCTCAATTTATAATTGCCAAGAGGTGGAAACAACCTAAGTTCCCATCAACCCAGGAATGGATTAATAGAATGTATATGTATAACATGGAATACTATTCAGCCATAAAAAGATGGAGACTTTACATCTTTTGTATTAATCTGGATGGAGGTGGAACACATTCTTCTTAGTAAAGTATCACAAGAATGGAAAAGCAACAATCCAGTGTCTCAATACTAATATGAAGCCAGTAGACTAACACATGCCCACACAAGGGAAAAACTCAATTCAAGTTGGAGGGGGAGGGAGGCAAGATGGGAAAGAGGTAAGGAGGGAGGGGGATGGGTGTGCTCCCACTTAAGGGGCACAATGTAAGGGTATATGGCACACATCCTGGGTGCAGTACACAACTACAACAGGGATTTTTACCTGACAAATGCAAACAGTGTACCCTAATGGTTTATACCCTCTTAGTAGTCTGAAATAAAAATAAAACAAATAAGTTTGGCTAAAAATATACAGAATTTATAGAGGAAATTATAAGCTCTTGCAAAAAGGCGACTTTTGGGAATCCAAAGAAAATAAACACAAATGTCGGGAAAAAAGGGAGAGGGGATTAACAAATTTTATAATGTTGCCCACCAGAATGTTTGTAACTAAGTCAAACAGTTTATTACAAATTAGTGCTCTGCATGGAAAGAAATCAGGGTATAAGAATCCCATGGTCATAGGCTTATGTTGTAAGCTTTCAGTAAATGTTTCAAATTCTGTTTTGTAAATATGTATGTGACTGAAGTCACATAGTTAAAAGGGATGGTGACAGTGTGCATATTTCTATTATTTCCTATTGAGGAAAAAGGAAATTATCACAGACAGGTAGACCTGTCTTATAATTTATTTTCTTGTCATTTTCAAGAAATTTCTGATTTTTATTTTTTAGAACTGGAACTAGTTTATTTCAGAGGAAGATAGTTAACTTTCAGAAAATCTTCTAACATATTTGCTACCTTAAAATATAAAACATGCTTAGCACTGTTTTCCTACTTCCTCCTACATGTTTGATAAATGCTAGATGATAAAGTGATGTATTAGCTTGGGACTGTATTTTATGTCCCAATGATTTGGCTTTACTTACCAAACATACTGTACACCAGATTTTACAAACCCCAGGAAAACTGGCATACATTTTGAGTATTTTGCTTTGTAAAATGAGACTGTATTTACTGAAGTTTAAAAAGTGTTTTTGATATTGTTTCAAATAAATCTCTGGCCTTGAAACAAATGCAAATAAAATGTTTAAGCTTAAAGCATTTGCTATAAGTAAAATCTGGTATGCCTTTCAAATAATCGGAGCATGCAGAGACAGAACTCAATTAAAGCCTGGTCATGTCTTTAAAATTTCTAATGCAAAAACTGTAGTAGTTTTGTGTGAATTTAGAAAACATTACTAAAGTGTTTGGTTTATAGATAGCAGTCAAAAGATGAGATAAAAATCGGGTGTTGTATTTGTTTTGAAGACATAACTGATCTGTAATGGCATGAAGAATGTAATAGAGGTACATGTTGCTGGAAATCTTTGTAGCGTCACCCTTAAAGTTAGAAACCAATGCATTTAATGTAATTTATATACCTATATGTATATAAACTGATAGCTATGCTAGAGACTTCTTTGATAGAAATATTTTAATCAACTATGCTATCATGTCTGCACCATTCAATGCGAACAGCAAATAGATTCACTGATGTGTGTTTCACTTAATAGATCTAATATGTGAAATGTGCTATTAATGTCTATTAGAAATACATATAATAGTAAGAAGTCATTTTAATCAGAAAGTGTTGCTATTTCTTGAAATAAGAAAGATCAGAATATGGTGAGATAGGCTCATTCAATTTGATTAACATAGCTATGTAATAAGTCTTGAAATTGGTTATATTGATTCTTCTCATTTATTCTTCTTTCTAAAAATTGTTTTAGCTGTGCTAGTTCGTTTGCCTCTCGATATAAACTTGGAAAGATCTTCTCTATAGCTACAAAATATCTTGCTGGGACTTTGATAAGAACTGCATTCAACCTATATATCAATTTGTTGAGTTTTCCTATTCATAGACAGAGTATATTTTTTCCATTTATTCAGATTTTCTTTTGTTTCTTCCATCAGAGTTTTGTAGTTTTCAGTGTACAGTCCCATACCTATTTTCTTAGATTTATGCCTAAATATTTCATTTTTTGAGTAATTATGTAGTATTACATTTTGATTTTGGTGTTCATATGTTTATTACTATTTTTTATAGGCATACGATTGATTTTTTTGTGTATTTATCTTGAATCCTGTGAGCTTTCAGAGCTCACTTATAAGTTCTGGAAGGTTTTGTTAATTTCTTGAGACTTTTCTCTGTAGATAATCGTGCCATCTGCAAACTGCAATCATGTCATTTCTTCCTTTCTAATCTGTATGCATTTGTTTCATTTTTTTTTTTTTTGAGTTATTGTACTAGCTAGTACCAGTACTAGGTTGAATAAGAGTGATGAGATGAACATCCTTGCCTTGTTACTGATTTTTGGGGGAAATCATTCAGTTTTTTATCATCTGTTGACTATAGGTTGTAGATGCCCTCTGTGGATAAAGTGGAGGAAATTCCCCGGTAGTTCTTTTTTCAAAGAGGTTTTATCATGAATGGGTGTTGAATTTTTGTAATTTTTTCTGCATTGATTATTAGGATCATGTGATTTATTTTTTCTTTAGATTGTTCATATAGTAGAGTGCATTGATTGAGTTTTGAATATCGGATTCCTGAAATTTTGCATCCCTGAA